>OMOV01094999.1:6240-17184 GCA_900312565.1 Beryx splendens
GCGGGGGGGCGTGTAGAGGAGGGATAGGAGGAGAGGAAGCCGGGCTGAACGAGAGGGAGGAAAGTGAAAGTATTCTCTCTCAAAATAAAAAAAAAAATCTTATCTATCAGTAGGATGTGAAAATAAAACATGAGAATTGAAAGTGAAATTATAGTTGATTCACACAGGCTTTATTACCTGACATTTTAACACTGCAACACCTTATTCATCTCTGTATTTTATAGTTTATCTTTCTTCTATTGTATTCAAAGAACAAAATACTACCCACACGTCAGATAAAGTTTAACCAATGAATAGTCTAGAAAAATAACTGTGGATACATTCATGATTGCTTATAGCAGTTTACAGGTGGACAAATGTCTACGCACTCACAAGGTAAATCCATAAGAAGGGAAATGAAAACATAAAATCCCACCAAAACGAAGAGATCTTGTGGTTCTGCACTGGTGTTGGGTGAAAATCGACTCAGTGACTCAACTCTTCACCATACTGGTTTTAAAGGAGTAGGTGGTTTCATTGTAGTGTAGCTGTCTGCAGCGGAGGCCTGTAAACTAGCCTGGATTAATGTTGAATAAAGTTTTGAGTCATCCATTAATTGTGTGTCTGTGTTTAAACCCTTCGTTCTTGTGAAATTCTAACCTCAAGAAACATTTGACCTGTGAAAAAATTTATTTGATCATCTAAATTTGGGACATTTTAATATCTGATGAGCTTATCTTGCACGTGGCAAGTAGGCATTCTGCGACTGGGCTCTTAACCAACCCGTCATAAGTCATGAATTGCCCTCAGGCGACTCTTCTGATTTGGATTATTTATTTAGGTCTCATCACATGACTCACAAGACTGTCACTGCACTGAGCCGTCATGTGACTTCAGATCGTTGCTGTGACAAAACCTCTTCTCACACTGCAGATGCTGGGGAGATTTCACCAGTGTCACCATGTAACACATCATCACTTTATCTAATGTAGCTCTCACTGCATTGATTCTACTGAGGATTCATAGGGAACCGGGGTTTCCTTAAAAAGTCACTGTTTCCCACTTCCTCCTTCTTCAGCCCTGGAGAGTACCGAACAAACTACCCCCCTGCATCGCCTTGAAACCACACTGATCAGACAAAATAATAAAATGACTTCAGAGAGGCAGATTAGGAAGATCATAGTTTATTAAAATTCTATATGGTTAACTCTAAATGGGTATAAAAACAAACAAACAGTTGAAATCAATGCGAAATTCCTAAGCAATTGTGAGTGTACAATATAATGGTCCAGTGTACTCTACTCATTTCAAGTTTATTACACAACAGCATTCTTTACCCCTGAATGCAACTCAGAGAATCATGAGTATTTTTTCCAGAATAAAATGGTGAACATATCGCTTTTTGCCTTGCTACCTCTACCTGTCTTTTGAAAAACCTCTGAGAATATATGAAGGAAACAGAACGTTCCAAATCTCCAGGGTGGCCCAGCCACCATGAGGTCCGTTTACAAATCAGATAATAAATACAGGCATCCAAACCGGCTAAAACAGCAAATATTTTGAAAATATTTTCCTCATGCATACACACAAGCATACATCTGACTGAGATTATGAGCTTTCTACACCCTCTTATCTACTCTTTACAGTGCAACAGTATGGCAGCCGATGGATAGCAGTGCTTTCATTCAAAAAACAAAGACAAAAGAAAAAAGAAAAGGAAAATAAAAATATATACACGACATTATGGAAAAGCAGTAATTTTTATCTTTTGGTCCTGTGTCCATTACGGACAGAACTGCTTTTGAAAATGCTTCCTCATAACAACAGTAGTTTCCACAAGCGTCTTCGATGGTCTGTAAGGGGGAAATAAGTGAAACGTGTGTTAGGATCTCAGCAGCTCGTCTCACTGCCGTTCATCCCCTCAGCTAGAGTTTCTCACTGGAGCCCTTTTGACGAGTTGAGGGCTCAGTGGGCTTAGACAAATGATCCGTGCGCTGCTTGCTGCTTGCTGTGTGTGTACGTGCGTGCGTGTGTGTACGCATAACTTGCCATCACCTGTTACGACAGAGCCTGGCTTGGAGTCACGGCTCTTACTCAGGGAGAGGCTCAAACTTCAGAACTGTTACCACCTCCAGTTGCAATGTTTCTATTCCTTTTGACCGATTACATTTACAGGTAAAAGCTGACTGTGCTGGTGGTTTCCCCTATTGACACCATTAGCTACTATCCGTGAAAATTCTGTGTACACTGAAACACTTGGGATGTGGATTCTAAGACTATTAGGAGGGACTAAGCAGTATTTCTCACCTTGTTATAACTGAGAACCTTCAGAGCCTCCGTGTGTGTAGCCACCTTTAGATTTCATCTGGGCCTGAACAAGGTCCACCTATAAAAAAAAACCAAAAAAACATCATCACAAAATTTAGTTCAAAATCGCCGAGTGAAAATGTGTATTTGATGTATTCCGTCGGTCACACTTACTGATGACAGTCCCAGGCCCATGTCCCCTGAGCCTACATGTGTGGTGTGAACGAAGTTTGTTGGCTCCCCGATCATGGAGCGATCTATTCGCCGCCGCCGCTTCTGAAAATACAAAAAAAACAAAAAAAACCCATTTACCATCGGTCTGATCATTCTCAAGGTACGGTAATGTTACTGACTATAGTCGATGGAGCACAAGCAAACAAAAAGCGGAGAGAAATGCCGCTCATCTGTCTGAAACACTGAAAAAAATGTGCAGATGCGATGGGAGTTTAAAATGGGCGTTAAAAATGAGACGTGGGTTGACACTCATGATCGTCTTTTGCCTGTATGTCACTAAATGTCTTCTCATCTGTTAGGAAGTAGGATGGGAGGCCTCATACAGGCTGGTTGTCTGCTTTTACGATAATAAGCCTTACTGATAGTAAATACCAGAAACATGGTTGCAGACAGCGGGTTTTGGGGAGATGGGGAACCCCCTGCACTTTTGCTAAACCTGTAGTTTAGGGTAAACACATTATATGTTGTGTGCTCTCAAGTAGGATACAACCACAATCTTTTATTAAGTAATTTCTATGAGCATACTGAGTATTTAAGATTTGGACAGTTTGATTACAATGAAAGATTTTTGAGCCAGGACTCTGCCTAACACCAGAACATGTTGTTATTGAACATGTTGTAGCCATCTGAAACACTTTCCCCACTGACTCTCACTTAAAAAAGGCAGCCACAGCGAAAATTGAGGAGATCAATTTGCAATAATTTACAATTCAGTCTCCCAGTTCATTTCATACTCACTGGTTGTGGCTGCTCTGCAATGCAGCAGCTGAAACACACCCAGAACTCAGTCATCCTGAGGCTAACAAAGAGGCCGCGGCAGCTTCCTCTCTCAGTTCAGTCGTCTCTCTCTGTCTGTCTTCCTGTTCTCAGTGTTACCAATGCCGCAAGCCCACGCCGGAAGCTGATGACAGACACGAACGCTGGTTTCTCTGCGGCAAACAGTCGACACAAAGGCAACCGTCCTCCAGACCTTGGGCAACACACTCCTGTGGACACAAACAAGTTGGGAAAATAAAATACACATTGGTTTTTCCTCTCTTGAATATTGACACATATACGTCACGTCAGCAGTTGTTGTCAACATTAGCTATCACGTCAGCGTTTTTTTTTTTTGGTCAAACGATCACAGGTTTGGATTAGCAACCTGCGGGCACCTGCTTGCAAGGCAATGTCTCATTTCCGATTGGATAAAAAGAGTTGGTTACTACCACAGAAATAAACTGAATTGTAGCGAAATGCAGGATACTCAATTTGTTGCTGGCTGATTTTATAACCAAATTCGTGCCTGCTGTGCCTTACTGTGGCAAGACACAGCTAATGAGGCAAACACTGAGGGAGAAGTGGTGCACATTCACAGCTCCGCTTCTGAAACCTAATCCCACGGTTGTTTTGTTATCTAGCTAAAAGTAAACGCATATATTAGTGTGCCTGCTTTCCCACGTTATTCTACAAGTTAGTTGACTTTTGTTTTTGACCAATGCTTGGCAGCTGGATCATAATATTCACCGTGATTAATTTTAAGTCCTATAAGACATGCTATTAAATACAGTGCGTGTATTCTGGTGATACTTCCATGGCACAGTAATAGCTCGCTTGAATTACTGGGACAGGTGTAAGTCTGTGTGCGCTTGGAAATATGCAGAAGTCTTTTAAAATAACATTCGACCATGGAATGTTTGTAGCTGTGAGTGTTTATGTTTCCAGATGAGTCCCTAAGCAGTCACCTAACACTGGTTGTCCTGCTCATCAATACTGCTAATACTTCTGAACTTTTCATTTTACTCCAGTAATGGTCACTGACAAACCTACATACATGAATTTGTTTTCAGTTTACTCTAATGAGCACAGCATCCGAGATCAGGTTTCCTCACTAACGCTCTGTGGAGCTGAAGGAAGTTTAAAAAATGATCGATGATTTCACTAACCAGAAGTGACAGACAAAAGAGCACAGGACATGTTTTTTTTGGGTTGCATTATCTGACAAGATGCGTGAAAATGCCTATGCCTATTTGACATGTTGTGTTGCACAATTGCTCCGGTTTCATTTTGTTAAGTGATCAAATTGTTTTCAGAAGTATAGGCTCTCAAAACGGTGGTACAGCATAACCAGTTTTAACAATATACATGTTAAAACGTAGAGTGCTATTGGGCCACACAAGCAGTGCAACAGGAAGAGACAAGGTGAAGGGGCTAGAGAGGAGGAGGAGGAAATCAGTCGCTGTTCTAATCTTAATAGTTAGGCTGTAAGCAACAGATAAGTTAAGACACGGAAGAGCTTAACCACAGGCTAAACGTTTTGCTTTCTCATGCTTGTAAAAAGAATGAGTAATTGATGGCTGTATATGGAATACGTGAAATGTAGGCAACGCAAGGCATTCTATTCCACAGTTCAGTTTTTCGGAGCAGGATCAAATAGCACCTGCTTCAGAGATGTTGAGAGGTCATGCCAGATAATTTATAAAGCTCTGTGGAGATGCGCTTGGCAGCATCAGAGGAACAGATGTTGTTAGTATCAGGAACAACTTTCTTTTCAGCCGTTTTGGCATTCAGACAGGGGGTGACAGGAGAATCAAATGTTTTGCCAAAGGCGAACAGCTCGCCGACATCGGAGAGATCTGTCGTGATTTGCAGCTCTGGCAGCCCACCTACATACCACTGGCACAGAGCTCCCGCACACCCAAACAGGAAGGCGAACCACACAGTTAGACACCAGAGAATAGACGTAGAAGTGCTTCATGTTTGTCTTAATGACTGTTGAAATGGAAGAGGGTTTACCCTGCTGTTGATCTCCGGATTACACTAACGTAATCGGTATTTACAAACAAATGAACGTTACGTAACTTTACACAACTAACGTTACCGCTAAGATTTTCTCTTCACACGGCTGTTATTGTGGCTAAAATCACTAACTGTGCAAAATTTGTGTTGCATTTTTATTAAAATGATTGTTTTCTGATAGGTTAGACTAGTTTAAAACAACAAGGCCGCTGACTGCAATGAACTAACGTTAGCGTTAACAATTGCTAACGATGATAGCTAACGTTTGCTAGCTAACGTTAGCTAGTAGCGTCAAGTTCGTGGTTAAGTGACAGGTAGCTAACGTTAACTAGCTCGCTTTTCAGTGTATTTGAATGTTAACAACAAACAAATACAGATATGCGCGTTTAACTGTTTAATATGAAGGCTGTTTTCTCTTGTAATTGTTTCAAATTAAATAAAACTTACCAGATGATGGTTGACTTGCCGAAGTAAAAGCAACGATCGACTGGTAGCTAAAGAATGCTTCTGCAAAATACCAGGAACTGCGCTTGATGATTACGTAGACCGTTTTCCGCTTTGAAGCGTGACAGCTTCCGTGTTGACCCACGTTTTCACAGGAGAGAAGATCACCACACTGATCACTTTGGAGTTGCCTTGTAATTACTCAAGATGAGGCCATTAACAGAGGAAGAGACGAAAACGATGTTTGAGAAACTGTCGAAATAGTGAGTGAACTTGGACGACATTTTGGTACCTTGTCTTTCACATCATACAAACACGATCTACCAAGCTAACCTTAGCTTGCTTGTTAGCCTGCCTGTCTGACCCATGCCTTTCCCCCAACAGCATCGGTGAAAACATCAAACTCCTCGTGGATCGACCTGACGGCACCTACTGCTTCAGGCTTCACAATGACCGTGTGTACTACATGAGGTAATCCAACACTTTGTTTACACCCACATTACTTTATTACTAGCCTGGGTTGCAGCAGTAGAAAACTGAACATTTCAAGGACCAGCACTACTTGCATTTGTGACCACTGTGCATCTCATGCCTACAGTGAGAAAATTCTGAAGTTGGCCACAAACATTTCCCGTGACAAGCTCGTGTCCGTCGGCACCTGTTTCGGGAAGTTCACCAAGACCCAGAAGTTCCGCCTGCACATCACTGCTCTGGATTTCCTGGCGCCCTATGCAAAGGTAACTAACATACAACACTGGACCTCTAAAGTCATGTATTATTATGCTGCAGTGATGCTATAAAATGATGCATGTGCACACACATGCTTTCTGAACATTTCTGAAAAGTTTTTTGTGTAAGTTGTACTGTGGTTTGATAGTAGCCCTTGTATCCAATTATGTGACTGAGTGCGATTTTGCTTATGTACTCTAAATATTAAGATCCATAAAATACTTGTATGAGTAAACTGAGTTTGTGAGTATATCTGAATGGGCCAAACGTTACCATCTGATTATACGGATCGGATATGCCACGATAGCGGACTCCCTGGTCAAAAATGATCTATCCATAAAGTACTTTATGCAAATACAAAATATTGAAGACAACTGCAACAGTATTTACATTTGTATATTAGGGTAACTAAAAGAATCATTACCAATATAAAGACAATGAATGGCCACAAAATGATACAGCAGAGACGGGAGTATCAGGGTTCACATCTCACAGCTTCATATTCTCAAAGGCATGTTTCTATTGAAATAAATTGGCTTGTCAGTTGCGACTGCAAGTTACATCCGCACAATGCACACTCAGTTTCGTATAGGCCTACTTAGTAATCCATGCATGTTCGCATAACTAAAATCTCCTTGTAATATCTTCAGTTCAAGGTGTGGGTGAAACCTGGAGCAGAGCAGTCCTTCCTTTATGGGAACCATGTGATGAAGTCTGGGCTTGGGAGAATCACAGAGAACACAATGCAGTACCAGGGAGTTGTGGTCTACTCCATGGCAGATGTGCCTCTGGTAAGTCCCGAAACTATGGTGGTATATTGCTCAGTTGGGAAGGCACAGCGCTCTACCAGGACTAGGGGCCTGACTCCCACTGGGGCCACTCATGCTGAAAACGTACGGATACATGGTGCAGGGACATGTGGTGTAAAGGTGTCCACCAAATGTTAGATGAGCTGTAGCACAGCCTTCAGGGCTCAGTGGTACCAAATTGTTTAAATTCAAGAATTCCAACTTCCTTTTTTCAGTTGTTATATTGACACGTCAAGTTATGTTATCAGTGTATTTTTAGGATAATATGCTGCCAACATAGCATCATAGATCCTAGTCTTTGTTCACCCAGGGGAGTTAAGGGGGGAAAAAACCTCACTTTGCTCGTGATAAAGAAGTGTTTTTCATTCTCAGGGGTTTGGAGTGGCAGCAAAGACGACCCAGGAGTGCCGGCGAGTCGACCCCATGACCATCGTCGTGTTCCATCAGGCAGATGTAGGGGAGTTCATCAGGAGTGAGGACACATTAACATAGACGGGGTGCATCACCAACTGGACTGTCAACCACGTTTTCTTTACCCTTGCTCAGAAACGGTCCAGTTCACACCTAGTTACATTCACACCCAGAGGCTGCCCATAACAACGGCCGTCTTCACCTGCTTGCTACTAAGCAGCTCCAGCGGAGTAGCCTGGCTCGGTGGCAGCTTGACAGGAAACTAAGACTGGCACATACTGTATTTCCCTTCCCAGTACGGGGATTGAAAGCAGGAACTTTCTGTGGGACTACCCGCAGTGCCCAGTGACCGGGAGTCTCCTCAGGTGTCGAGGACCATCAGCAGCCCACCAACATATTCCTTTCACCCTGCTTTGTGTGAAATCTTGTTGAACTGGAAGGCTTGTTTCTCCTCGTCTTTCTTTTGAAAGTGTCATTTTGTCTTTGAAATAAATCCACATTGTCCTTGTATTTCTGATTTTGGACTCAGAAGCTTGCTAAATTGAACTGGAGTCAGATCGCATATATTCAGACAGACTATAGAGTGTGAGAACTTGCAGTTTTTTTTACTTTCATAACCAGCTTTTGCAACAAACATTACTATCCTCTAAATTAAACCCCAACAAGCAAACTGTAAGGCATTATGAACTGAAATTGTTTTTCTTGCAACACAAATCAGTTTTTTATCTTCAAAGAAAAGGAAGTAAAGATGGGATGTGCCCCTTTCTAAATGCAAAGACAATGTAATATCAACAGAAGAAAACTAATAACCCAAACAGTAATGTCATGAAATAGTACATAAACTGAAAATGGAACATTAACACCCTAGGCGTGTATATGCAAATTTTCAATAACTCATCCAAATTGGATTTTCATTCATATTCTTGCAACAGAAAAACTGGTGAGAAATATCAGCAGCATGGGCTCCGTATGAAGAGACAAAAAAGTGTCTTACAATATTATAACGTTAAATTAAGGTTTAATGGTAATGCCATTTGATTTTAGAAGAAATATTATGTGTCTATAAAAAAATAATAAGACCATGATTCCTCCATGCCAAAAAAACCCCTCCTCAACTCAGAACCTTGAAGAACCAAGAAACCAATGTGGAGGGGGAAAAACGTCCATTGTGTACGTAATGTGACCAATTTTCACTCTTTGACAGTCGCTCTCCCTTCAGATCATATTTAGCTTCTTCATGGTCCTCCATCTGTCCTTCAGGTTGACATTTGTTCTGTCATTGAAGTGGCAGTATGCCTGGATTTTAGACCAGTTTCCCTCACCAAATTTGGCGACTGCATTTTTCAACATCTGGGTCTCTTCGTCGCTCCACGCCTGGCACATAATGGATACAAGAGCGGTTATTCAGCTTTTCCAATGCAATGACTAATGGAAATGCCACATAAGGCATAATGACTGCAGGGGTTGTACATACAAATTCAATATATAAAGGTGCAACATTTATAAACTCGGTGATATGAGCTTCAAATAAAATGTGCTATTTCCATTTAACCATTTTCAATAAACATGAGTGACATCTCAGGGTACGCCACAGCACAGCCGAAGGCACTCCTGCACGGCTCAAAGCAAGGCTAATATAAAGGGTATGGTAACATTTTTCATTTCAAAATCCCAAAAAAACGTCAAAAAAGTTTTTCCAGGCTGCAACTTCTTAACTGTACTTGAAGATTTTGACCAGTTTTCAACATGATGTATGCTAGTAGTGACTACTTCATGTTTATTCAAATCCAGGACTTCCAGTTCCAAAAATTTAACACCTGTAAATTGTAAAAGACATTTTCTACACTAAGATTTTACACACTCATGTAGGAACCGTCTGTAGAATGTTCCAGGGAAAAAAATGCAGACATATTGTGTAAGGAAAAACAGTCTTACCCTCTTCCTGCGGCCTGAATTTGAAATGCTGCTGCTGTTGCTTTTACATGCCACTATGCATTGATTAGGAAGCACAAACAAAAATGATATATTAGTGTACCAACAGGATTTAGACAACTAGAATTTGCATATTTACATAACCGATAGAATATTACCATTTTTATCAGAGCCAAATAGCGACTCTTCATCACTCCACGTATCCTTACTTTCCTTTGCATCATGGTAGAGGTGTTTCCTGTGAGCAAGAACAGGCAGGTTTTCAAGTGAGTTGCTTTTTATGTTTTGTGAACTGATCCATAACAGGTAGTTGATAAAGCTGCACAAATTAAGAAAAAAAAATCACACACACACTTTGATTCACCACTAAGTACCTACATTTTTTATGGCTAATAGCCATTAAAATGTGGTACTTTCGCCCACTCCCAGAGGAAGAGGTGGAAGCAAAAACAAGCACAGCTCCTGTGTAGACCCACGGTGTGTAGACCCCCTCTAGAGGCCATCTGACGAAGTGCGTGAGCGAGCGAGAGAGCGAGTGACCTGAATTTACCACTTTCTGCCTCTGGCCGCATGGCGCGCCGTGGGAAAAAAGGACCAGTATGCAAACCTTCAGTCCATGAGAACATGCACTAATCAGAATTTAAAAATATATAGAATTGTCTTCTAGACTCAAGTTTGGGGCGTCATCTCTTCAGTCTTTTTTTTAACGTTATTGTTGATTGATAGAGGATTAATTCACTACAGCCAAGATAAGTTGATCCATTCTTAGCCAAAGCTGCTGGTATGATCTTACTAACCATTTAGTGCGGGAGGCACCTTTGCCTGGAGCCGAGTCCCTCTGAGGAGTGGAGGTCTTATGAAAGGCGGGGTGATCGGGGAGCAGACTGGGAGAGCAGTCCAACGAAGAGTCTTGGATACAGATCTCATTGCTCTTCCCTGGACTCCTGCATAAAGAAACGCATGTTTAGTCACGTCTTCGGTAAGACTTGATCTTAAGTTGAATTGAACCAATCCCAATGTTTGGTACATTCGCTTGTTTCTGAAGAGTTGTGCATAAAAACCTTTTACAACCTCCTTAACCCATTACAGCTCAAAATGCTGTTTTAGGTCTGTTTTAGTCCCGTGTGTAATGTAATGATTACAAACCTTACAAATGTGAGCAAACCTTTTTAAACTGCTCTGTTGTGCTGTTTCTCTCACTTTCTCTATCATATGTATACACTGGAGCACTTTATTATGAACACCACACTAATACTGGGTAGGTATCAGCTTTCAGCTCAGTGTCAGCCGGCTACCAAAGCGCCATCCGCCTCCAGGTTGG
>OMOV01095001.1:0-11410 GCA_900312565.1 Beryx splendens
TCTTGATGTGTGTGCATGCATGTGTACATCACTATGCGTAAGTGCCCTTGCCTTTCTGTGTGTGTGTGTGCACATTACTATGTATAAGTGTCCTTGCTTTTCTGTATTGTGTGTGTGTGCGGACTTCAGTCTGCCTGACCTGTGTGTGTGTGTGTGTGTGTGTGTGTGCGCGTGTGCGTGTGTGTGTGTGTGTGTGTATGAACCCATTTAGGACTGAGAGGCATATACACCATTAACAGAAAGTCATCTATTTGTGTCTTCCATCAAATCATCTATGAAAAATGACAATAATGCTTTATCGAAAGATTATTTAAGTATTGCATGTGTTGTGTGTGTGTGTGTGTGTGTGTGTTGTGCTATGCTATAAGGAAATCACAAATTATGTTAGAGTTTAGACACCAAAGATTATTCAAAATATAATGCATTGATGTGACGTAAAGACATCTTGGCATCTAATCAAACAGAATAGCTCAAATTCAGTGTCATGACATTTTAATGACAAGGTTGGTGCTCTGTGCCAATCATTGTCCCATGTCATCACAGTCTTGTGTTTGAATTTTAGAATGGCCTCATAACTTATTGATTGCCACTAAAACAACATGAATCACACTGACGGTATTTAGGATTCAGTGAGTTTGGGGTGCAGCTGAAAACCAGCGATTGGAAAGTGGCTTCCCATTGGCTTTATGGAGCAGCACTATCCACTGGGGCATAACAACATGCAGGATACTGCAATACATTATTACTGTAATCTAATGGTATGAGACTGTTTAGGAGACATTTGTTTAGCACTAAGACTTACACTTCTGTTAATGTTATTATGTAGAGCTCAGCTGGGAAATTAACTTTGAGAAACCTTTCAGCAGCTAAAATTTAAGCCCTTTGGTAGCTGCATAAAGTTGTGCGGGTGTCAGTTTTATTAGTGGGAGAGACAAAGATTAGATTAGATTTTTATAAATGAATATAGGCTGAACCTCTGATAAAAGCCTGTAGTGTAACTGACTGTGTCGGTGTTGTGTCATTACAGCAACAGCTAAGGATCTGTATGAGGCTTTGTGTGTACTGTGTTTACACACATAACTTACCTCACATGTAGTGTATGGACCGTGCAATGCAGTGTATCGTTAGGTTAAGTGACACTGTGCTTGACCATTGATTGATAAGTCTGTGTGTTTCCATGCCTGTGATTAGTTATTGTGTCCCGGTGTAAAAGTACACGAGTGAGTAAATGATGGCTGGTGTTCAGAGAATGGCTGCCAGCCAGGAGAAGCTTTTCCACTCTGTTCCAACAAATGTTTGTAGAATGGGATTAATAGCAAAGTTCAGTTGGACACGAGTTTGTTTTTGCCAGTTGCTTAGTTTAGAAATAACAAGACAAGGCAACATACACAAGGGTTCTTGAGACAATCCTGTGAAATGCAGACAGTAGATGTCACCTGTAGAGTAAAATCTCCTTGGTTAAAGATAGTGAACACAGAGGCGACAACATGAGCCAGGCATGACTTGATCAATAAGCTCCTCAAACGTTTGGTTGAGATCTCTGAATTCTGAACAATCTTCGCATAATTTGACGTTTTTAAACATGCACCTCTTCGTTAATATCTCAGAATGAGCCTGTTTTTTGACTGGAAACCGGTAGTTCTCCTAAAGCAACACGCTCACAAGAACATTTCAACATAACGCTCTGTGAGTAACACTTGTAGATAGGAGTCTGAAGGGAGGATCTGGGGTCATTTAGTATCCTACCTCTCACTATCAGCACGTTGTACCATACCCCCACCCCCGCATCCCCCACCTCTGGCCTTTCACAATCTGCTGGAGCTATGCAGCTGGGCCTACAGCCAATCAGGACTAGACCAAGTCCCCCGTTATCCATAAACCCTTTCTCCTGCGCCTCCCCTGCCTCTCAGTCCGGTACAATGTGTACTCTTCTCTATTTTGAAGCCTCATAAGACTTCCTTGAAAGACCTCTACTTAAATCCAACACCCAGAGAGTCTCATCTACAGGCTCTACCTTCACTAGGTATATTTACCTTCTCTCCTCCACCCTGGGGAGGTGTTGGGTCCAAGGGATTAGCTAAGTGCTTGTGTTGATAGTGACACCATGGCTGTGCTCAGGATCCTGTGTTGTTTGCTGCTCACATGTCACCTGAGTGAGGGGAAGAAAATCAAGGGGAATCGAACAGGTGAGTGAATTGTCACATTTAAACAATCACAGGAAAGATGCAACACGTTCACAAATGCTTTTCCAGTTTGACTGCCTTTGTATTTCACATGAGAAAAGTACATTTGAATGTCAAAGACACAATGTTCTTGAAGAGTTTGGCTGGCAGATTGAAATAAACCATTTGGACCTATCTCATCATGATAAAATACAGGTCTGATTTTACCCAATGTTTACCCAAAAACCTTTTCCAGCCTCAATATAAATGTAAAATGCATAACTTATATTTAGCCATCACATACTGTCAGTCCTCATATCAAAAGCTCAGACAATACATTTCAAGGTAAAAAAAATAAAAATGCCTTTAGTCCATTAACTCAAGCAGCTCCTGGTGGCAGTTTTCCAACAGGGGGCACCATGCTGCAGTCACACACTGCCCAGCTGGAGACTGCACAGCCTGTTGTGGAAAATGTACAAGTCTGAATTAGAGAGTGGTAGTGGACAGAGCTTTGTGCTGGGAGGAACATATTGATAAACAGCTAATTGACCCATTTTATTTTTTACACTTTAATCACCGTTTTTTAAATTGATCTCTCTACAAGTTTCATATCCCACCAACACTGGGAACACAAACACATTTGGCTTCAAAGTTTACAAAAAAATATAGTTTTTCTCAATCATATTTCCACGTCACATATAGTCAGTGTCTTCATGTTGAGTTAATCTGAAAAAATATTCAATGTAAAAAAATAAAGATAGAATAGTAGAGAGCGATGGCAATCCTTGAGACACATGTAGCTGAAAAGCCCAGTCTGAATATGCAGAGCCTCTTTAATCACACCACACCACAGGCAGGCACTGCTGGAGCATGTTTGAACCATTTTATTGACAAAGCATTGATTGCAACGTACTAAGTCCACTTAGAAACCATTGAATATAGAGTGTTTTTGGGTTCTGTTACTAATGAGCCAGACTGTTTTAATTTGCTCTCAGACAGATTCCCACCTCATGTTCATATAGCAACATAGTTATAACAGTCAAGAGACAAGGTGAAGAGTGGGATGTAATGAACTGAGGGATTCTTTCACTATGGATATTTCAGCAGCATGGACTTCACACACCAGCAGCCAGTGCTGAGCGGATGGTCGATAACCATCAATGAACGTTCGCTATCTGGCTGGATTTCTAAATCAGCCTGAAAATAACGACTGACAAATGATATTTATGCAAACTATACTCATAAGGAATGGTAATTAGAAATGACTCTGGTCGAAGATGTGTGACTTTGTGAGTGAGTGAGGTTTTAAACTGAGGCTCCCACTCTGTTAAGGGAGGGAGCTGTTATGTAACAACTTATGACAAGAGAATGGCAGGGTTTCACTTGAAAGGGTTTTCCTCTCTCTGCCAAAGAGGTTCACATGACCTGGCAAAACGTCTCTGAAAGGCCATCGGCAGGCTACAGTCCAAACCAGTCACAAAGGGACGGATGATACTTGGCATTTTCACCATTCGCTCTTAGATAAATAGTATAAACAGAGGGATTCACAGCATTATCATTTCACTAAAATGTATTAATGTTGTTTTAATGTTGATGATTTACTATTGGCTCATCCAAAACGAGAAAAGGATTGGAATAAATCAGCACTTACTAACAAAGAAAATCAATGCACAGAGAGAGATGATCCCTCGTTCTTGCCTGGGCTGAGTACAGCACATGTACCTTTTCTGTGAATTAATACATTTACATCACTCTGCCACGGACAAATAAAGTGCATCTTAGTCCATACGTTTGTAATTATTCACCTCAAAGTAAACATATCCAGTCCCGCAGCATGTCTGATATGTGCAGCTAATCATCCAGAGCAAACAGAAACCTCCTCTCTCTGCTGTGTTGTGTTCCCATGTGTGGCAGGCACAGAGCAGAGGGGGGTGCCGAGGATGAAAGTGCCATACATCGGCAATTCAGTCTTCAGGCTGTTTTCAGAGGGAGAGTCTATGGACGACGGCTGCACACTGGACCCTCTGCAGCCTCAGACTCTGCCCCTCTGTGGCTTCAACAGCACGCATCCCCTCATCATCATCACTCACGGATGGTCGGTACGGACAACTCCCACTTCCCGCTTACTTCAGTGACTTGGAAACCACTGGATACAGGGCATTTGCATAGGGATGAGCAGACGATGACAGAAATACAGCATAGAAGATTGCATAGCCTAGTTGACCCTAATTTTTCAGTCATAGAAGCTGCGTAGGAGAAGAGGAAATGAATCCTGAAATTTACTGAAATACCAACATATGAAATGAACATGCGAAGATTTACATTTGTGTATGGATCCTTTTTTTGTCATGAATTGTCAAATATGTGTATGGTATGATAGTTAGAATGAGCTAAAAGTGCAAGTCATTTTTAATGTCAGTGTGACTTAAAGGTATAGTGGTGTTCATGGTCCTCAGGAGCCAGAGTCCTGCTGGTTTTCTGTTTTAGTTGATTACATTCACCTGGTCTCCCAGGTCTCATTCAGCCCCTCATTACACCAGGTGAATGTAACTAACTACAAGAAGAAAACCAGCAGGACTCTGGCTCCTGAGGACCAGGACTGAGAACCGCTGGTACTGATCTTATTCACATGGCGGCCAATTTGAACAGTCAGGGTGGGAAACTCAACCTGGAAGACTGGCATATAAAACTAGTGTTACTTCAACATATATAAGTGAGGACTTCAGACAGAACAAACAGTTTAACCAAATCAGATTAGCTAGTAATCCTGGGAACAGCGGTTAGGGACCTCAAGAAGTGGAATTGAGGTCCCTAGATATTCAGGGACCAGAATTGAGTACCTGGGGTACAGAGCGTACCAGTGTCCTTTCTCTAGATGAGAGACAGAAAATCAGTGTTTTGTTCCCTAAGGTGGATGGCATGATGGAGAGCTGGGTGCTCAGGCTCGCCACGGCCCTGAAGACGAAACTAGGAGACGTCAACGTGGTGATCACCGACTGGCTCTCCCTGGCCCACCAACACTATCCCACCGCAGCACAGAACACCCGCGCCGTGGGACAGGACATAGCCTACCTGCTGCAGGCGCTTCAGGTCAGGAGATAGAGGATATATACGCTTTCCTGCTGGATTACACTTTATTTTCAGCATAATCGCCATGTATGTGCTGAAATAAAATCTGTTCATTTGTTCAATTTCAAACGTTCATCCTGAAGCAGCGGTATAAAACACCTTGCATGCACGTGTCCTAATGTGTCATAAATCACCAACAGGAGTACTACCAGTTTCCAACCAAAAAGGTTCATCTGATTGGTTATAGCCTCGGCGCTCACATCTCTGGATTTGCTGGAAGCTATCTGGAAGGTTCGCAGAAGATTGGAAGAATTACTGGTGAGGTTTTGTCAGTGTGAGAAATGATGAAGGCAATTGGTCAAAATGAATGTTAATTTCCAGGACGTTTCAGATAATGGATCAGTTTACCTGGTGGTCCTGTAACAAGCCACTTCCTCATTACAAACTGTGTGTCCAGGTCTGGACCCGGCGGGGCCGCTGTTCGAGGGCATGTCTCCCACAGACAGACTGTCCCCCGATGATGCTGATTTTGTGGATGCCATCCATACCTTCACCCAGGAACGCATGGGCCTGAGTGTGGGCATCAAGCAGGCTGTGGCACACTATGACTTTTACCCTAATGGTGGAGCTTTCCAGCCAGGATGTGACCTGCAGAACCTTTACGAACACATATCCGAGTATGGGCTCCTTGGTAAGGTAAACCACACGGGGCAGAACACCTAAGAATAAGAATTAGACAAAAATACATTTAAAATCAGCATAGTATGAGTTGTCTTCAAACAAAGGGAAGATCAACCAAAATGCAGCATCACAGTTCGTATACTTCTGGTCATTTTAACGTTTATTGAATCAGAGACAGAGACTGCGCCAATTCTGGTTTTGGTTTGATCCCCAAACATTAACAATCCTCACTAAAACCAAAACTATAAGGTGTTGAGGGAGAGAGAGACAAAGAGAGAGGATCTGTCATTCTCATGAGTTAATTAGTAACATACGCCTTCCTCCGCTCCGTCCATCCTTCAGAGACTCTGCCTCCAGGCTACGGGAGTCTCCTCAGGAACTTGAGATGTGTTCCTGCTGAGAAAAAGGCTTTAGACCAGAGCAGCATCAGACATAATGAGATGCTTTCGGGGGATGTGACAGGAGGACACTCTGACAGAGGTCTGGCTTTGGGGATAATGAACCTAATCCACAGATAATGGCCAATAGAGATTATGACAGCCTTGAATTCTCAGGAGAGTTTTGTAATAACCAATTGGCACATGCATCTGTGATAAGTCTTACCAGTGTATGGAAAGAATCTGCTGAAGCTGACATCAAGGGTGTTTCAGATAACTGGAAAGATCAATATGTCAGTCAACATGTAAGACTTTTTCTAAATTTCCACCATATTTCTGTTTCCTCTTAGGTTTTGAGCAGACCGTGAAATGTGCTCATGAGCGCTCGGTTCACCTTTTCATCGACTCCCTCCTGAATAAAGACAAGCAGAGCATGGCCTACAGGTGCAGCGACAACAGCGCCTTCGACAAAGGCGTCTGCCTGGACTGTCGAAAGAACCGCTGCAACACGCTGGGCTACGACATCAAGAAGGTCCGCCCCAGCACCAGCAAGAAGCTGTACCTCAAAACCCGCTCCCGGATGCCCTACAAACGTACGTGCTTTTACCTCACATTTCAACCAAAACAGCCACACACACTACCAGTCAAACGTTTGGACACACCTGGTTGAATGTACTATGTTCTTCATGATCTGAAAGCCATTTTGATCTAAAGGCTTATGCTTAAATGCTTGAAATTTGTTTTTTAGGCAAATATAAATAGTGAAGTCGATGCCTGTGTATGAATTTCTTTCCAAAGCCTTTGACTTTCCATCAAGGCAAAGGGCGGCTACTTTAAAGAGTCTAAAATATAAGGTTGTTTTGATTATTAAACTTTTTTGGTCACTGCATAATTCCATTTGTGTTATTTTATAGTTTTGATTACTATTATTCTAAAATGTGAAAAATAGTAAATAAATAAATAAATAAAAAAAGTGTGTGTCCAAAGGTTTGACTGGTGGTGTATGTAGGATCTCTGGTCTAAACAAATATACTTTGTGCTCGGCTTGTGTCACTGTGTGCCCCAAAACAAAAAGTCCTACAGTATTGCATAATTTCCTTGGAAATTAGTTAAATGTTACGGGGAAATGAGTATGATTCTGGAGATACATGTTGGAGATAATGAGGGAGAGATAAATAACAATTAAGGTACATTTTAGAGACTTAAATGTGCTGTAGTTTAAAGAATGATTAGAAAACACCAGAGCTGGTAGGTTTTTGAAGTTAAAGTCGCCTCCTTTCTCCTACTGAGGTGAGATGTGACATGGTGGTCTGGTGGAGAGTTCGCAGTGTGGATTTAGAAATCTGATATTGTGGCTTCACTGAAACAGACTTAATCTTTCCTCTGTGGAGCACAGCCAACAAAAAACCCTTTATAGCTTCTCTTCCTTTGAAACCAATTAGCCAAGTAAGAGTTGTGCTAGCTGATAGTAACCATGCTGACTGTCTGGCCCTCAGTACTGGAAGCCATTAATATTGACTGGGATAACACTGGTTCAAGAGGCTCGATTGCTGTAAAATAGTTAAATAAAGGTGCTTTGATTTTAAATATGGAATAGAGCAGGGGGTTATTGCCCAACCAGGTTGACATGCTGTCCTGTTTGGCCTGTTGGTAGCCTGTCATGGTTTCATCAGTTGACTTCTGCCTCCCGCTCTGCAGTCTACCATTACCAGTTCAGGATACAGTTTGTCAACCAGATCGAGGGGATTGAGCCGTCTCTTACCATCTCTCTCACCGGCACAAAGGAGGAAAGCGAGGATCTCCCCATCACCTTGTGAGTGCCACTTCCCATCGGTCTTGCATTACATGTGTTCTGTTGCCTTGTGCCGAGTCGTTTGTCCCTTGGTGATTCTCCACTCGGCGTATACTCAGTCCTTGACACATGCAATATGCAGCTGCGCTCCGAACTCTATAAGAACGAGAGCAAGTCAAGGATAGCAGCTGACACACATGGCAACAGCTCGTGCCGCTGCATGAAAGAACTATAAATGGGGATGGTGGAATAAATAATTCACTTGTGTGCGTATTATAAAGGGACACGATCCCCTGACAACCGCGTTATCCTTCATGTTCTGTATATCAAAGAGCCTCAGCCTGAACATTACAGGCAGAGAGTCTCATGTGCCGTCCTACTTTAGTTGCAGTATGTCACAACAGAGGGTCTTTGCTTTGAAACAAAAAGCTGTGATGGCCTGATGGTGGAAATATAACCTTCTCCGTCTACTTCTTGCTTTCTGTCATTTTAAACTCTCCACCACCAGCATTGAGGAGATTTCGGGCAACAAGACCTACACCTTCCTGATCACCCTGGACAGAGACATCGGGGATCTGATGTTGCTCAAATTCCACTGGGAGGGACTCGCTCTGTGGAAGAGCATGTGGAACCGGATGCAGACCATGATTCCCTGGGGCGGCTCGGGCAGCAAACCGCTGCTCACTGTGGGCAAGATCAGCGTCAAAGCAGGCGAGACACAGGAGAGGTACGCTGACGTGAGGCTGAACGCTGCTCAGGCAGATGGATAGAGTCAGAAGAGGGGCGTT
This sequence comes from Beryx splendens, assembly GCA_900312565.1. Taxonomy (NCBI): domain Eukaryota; kingdom Metazoa; phylum Chordata; class Actinopteri; order Beryciformes; family Berycidae; genus Beryx; species Beryx splendens. Next base: position 8,870 of record OMOV01095001.1, read on the forward strand.
AGAGTTCAGAGTGTGAAAAGGCAGCAGCCAGACAGAGGAAGCTCCATTTCTGTTAACATGTCTTTTTGGCTCTGGTCCTCTCATTATACCAAACGGCCCACCCACCTGGAGAATTAGAGACAGCAGGCAACCCAAGAGGGAGATGTATAACATTAAATGCTTTATCTAAAGCAGCTGTCAGATATCATGCTATATTGTACAGTAAACTGCTATGCAGCCAAATATCATCAAAGGACTAAGGCCTGCAAATGATCTAGGACTGGAAACTACTTGAAGTACACTCACCCTTTTTTAACATTTACTGGCATAAATCATGACTAATGGTTTCAGATGCCCATATACACAATTCAAACAAACCACCGGATTGCCTCTGTTTTCCAATAACAACTTAAAGCAGCAGCCGCCTGTTCACAGCATCCGCAGAGTCTCTCTACAGCATAGTAGACTTTTAATGCCACCTAGTGGATTATTTCCCCAACACACATCATTTGAAACATTCATCATCACAGACTGACTGCTCTCTGCTGCACTTCTCCATTCAAATCACATCCAACTTCAGCACTGTTCCAATAATCAAGCCATATGACATAGTTTCTGTTTTTCAGGACAACCTTCTGTGCCATGACAAACGACGGACAGCATGTGGAGGTGTCGGAAGATAAAGTGTTTGTGCGCTGCAAAGATGACAGGACGAAACAGCGCAGGAGAAAGCACAGCTAATGGACTGTGATAGCCTTTGTGTCTGTGCATCAGCAGCTGCAGCAGCAGGCAGGCTACAACATCAGCTGTGTGTCTGTTCGACAGATCGAAGATCTCTGATGGCAGGGCACTGAAATGTTCCCTCACACCTGTGAAGTTCACATCCGGATGAAATTCTATGAACTCCTCAAAGCGAGTCTGTGCAGTTTTAGGAAGGAAATTTGAACCTATGAGTTGTCAAATAATGGTATAGTTTTAGTGCTGAATAAATGTGTGAAAAGTGTGAAAAGTTTAATAGGAAAATTGGATCCCTGGAACACTGTTTGAAGCTGGAAACCAACCATGTGGCTGTGGCATTCCCGCACTCCCACCACATTTCCAACACGCAGAAGTCTCCTTTAGATTTACTGCTGGATCACTTCGCTGCAAAGTTTTATTATCTGGTCATGTGATGAGATCTAAAATACGTTCAAAGCATGTATTTGTGATTTTAGGAGCAGCCATTTCACTTCTCACAGGAACTACACAGTGCAGCTTTAAGAACCACCGTATTTTTAGATTTCTGTCTAGTTTATTATTATGGAATGAACATAATAACGGCCAAACTATAGGCAGCACATGGAAAAAATTTTACTGCCAAATTCCAAAGGCCTGACAAATTATAGCTGTTTCAGAAGCAGTGTTTTGGATACTACAGATTTAAGCCTTTTAGGGCTCTAAATACTTCAGAAGGTTTGCCAATTCAAATATTGACCATAGAGAGTGCACATGTAGTCAGACGTTTAATTTTATGCACATGGGCACCATGTTTTGAAAGTTAATTTATATCATGTAACCAGACAATTTCACGTGGGCAGTTCAGTGAGTTTTTGTCTCATGGAAAGAGAAGATGCAGTGGCTTTACACACACTGGGATGTAACGGAGCAAGTCCCCCTCTGCAAGATCCAATGTGTCCTCGTGAAAAAAACGTCATGTCATCCTTTTAAAAAAGTATCGAAATGCTGCTTTTGAATAAACAAAAGCATGCCTCTGGACACCACTGGCACTAAAACCCTACATTAGTCTTACCAATAAGAAGTCAAATACACCTCCGTTTATCAAACCAGAGCAATAAAGGTGCACTCTCTTCTTTTCTATTGTTTTTTTATGGTCTGATTTTTCCCAATGCATGTACAGCTGGTTGTGTATTATGTCTAGATTGACACCAAAAAGTCCAAGATAGTAAGAAAGGACTGACACTGGCGACTTGGCTTGGAAACAGTGTTCTTAATGTGCAACAAAAATAAAGGTGTCTGAATGAGAAAGCCGCTCCGAGGTTCAACAGCTCAGACAGCAGGAGAGCAAGCAGTAAGCTCAAAAGGCAAAACAGGAAGTCCAGAAAGCAGGCAGTGACCACTGACATAAGGCAGTTCAGAGCAGCTGACAAGTGGCGAGTGCAGAAAGCACTAAGCTCAGGCAGCAGGCTGTGGGGTCAGAGAGAAGTAAGCAGGCCGTGGACTCAGAGAGAAGTAAGCAGGCCGTGGAGTCAGAGAGAAGTAAGCATGCCGTGGAGTCGGAGAGAAGTAAGCATGCCGTGGAGTCGGAGAGAAGTAAGCAGGCCGTGGAGTCGGAGAGCAGTAAGCAGGCCGTGGACTCAGAGAGAAGTAAGCAGGCCGTGGGGTCAGAGAGAAGTAAGCATGCCATGGAGTCGGAGAGAAGTAAGCAGGCCGTGGAGTCTGAGAGAAGTAAGCATGCCGTGGAGACGGAGAGGGGCAAGCAGGCCATGGAGGCGGAGCGGTGAGAAGGCTGGGAAGTCAGACCTGATGAGTTGAACCCTGTCCTCTTGAACCAGGCGAGACAGC
>OMOV01095022.1:0-22795 GCA_900312565.1 Beryx splendens
TCTTTCGTTCTCTCTCTCCCTCTCCCTCTCCTGGTTGGTAATTCTCCCATCTGGAGGATGTTTGAGAGAAACAAAGAAACAATAAGAGGAAGTTGGGAGAGGGGGTGTCAGGCTGTCAGTAATCTGACAGCTATGGTAACTACCCTCTAATCCAGACGGCTCCAGCCACGCTCCGGCCTGACACCCGCGCCTCTGACTGACAGCTGAAGACCGGGCACATTCCACAGGCAGAAGTGACATCCAGTCTATTAAGGCAGACAAGCACAAAGCAGAGATTTGCCCTGACTGCCTGGTACTGAAGCCTACTATGGGGGTGATTGGAGAGGTCCTGGAGAAGGTGTCAGACTCAAGCTCAGATGATAACCATATTGTAATGATGCTGCTGGACAATGAAGTGCCATGATTGCCCATGCTGACAGCGGAAGTTTATGTCTGGATATCCCCCTCTGCATTCGCAGGCAGCTCACAACACACACAGTCTCCAGGTCCCAACTGCCAGTCAAAAGCCTGGCCGCAAACGGGGCGCACTTCTTATTCCAGCACAAGACTGCACCAAACAGTGATCTCTAATGGACTGACCCGAGGCATGCTGTGCTGACAGGGAGAGCAGTATAATTGTTGTTTATCTTCTTTCTCCTTAGATATCTCTGTGAGCATAAAGAGACTTCTCAGTGTTAATTTGTTGCTACAGAATAGCCCAGAATCCTCTACTTAGTTTCTTTATCAGCAAAACATTCTTGGAGAAAGCTATACATGATTGCTTTTAGAGGCTTTTGTGACGGCAGAAAAGTATGTAATTGGTTTCACTTTAGGTTAATTATTTGCACTGGCAGGTCGCATTGTTGTAAGCCGTTCATTAGAATACACATCCAACACACCGAGCAAATGAGATGAGCTGGCTGTGCTTTATCGTAGGTTTGCTTCAAAAAGAGCCCCAAAACCAAGCCAAACCTTAATGATACTCTCAGCAGCCTATATAATGGAACAAGTTTACATAAATTAGCCCACAGAGCTGCAGTGGCAACAGACAGGCCAGACTGTTTGTATCAGAGCACTTTGGCTAATTAGAAGAGCTGGAGGGCTTATTTGGACTCAAAATATATACTCTGGTTCATATTCATCCTTCTAATTCTGTACTGCATGCATAAAACATTTCCCCCCTTGCTTTCTTGTATCAAACGCCTATGGTTTCAACTTCATTTTTCAATGAAGCATGATGGTTTAAGACATAAATGATTTTATTTTTTCTGCTTGTGGTATAGTTTGCAATGCCAATGCACGGCAGGAGATTTGTACAGGGAAAAGATCAGCTAGAATGGGGATTTTCCCGCGGATGCTTGAAGTATGAAGTAAATCCTTCAAACGGCTATACACCCCCAACATTTCTTCAATAGAACTTATATTAACTGTGCGAAAGACACACACACTCTGTATCCTCTCACCCTTAGCACAACATTCAAATAAGTCTGAGAGATCTCTGTCCCAGGCGAGTTCACCAAAGGTGGCATTTCCCGTCTCCTTTCCAGCCAAAGCCTGCTCGTCTTCCATCTTACTTAGCTCCTCTTGATGGAGACTCAGGGTGCATGCCTTACTAAGTGACAGGGAGTTAAATATACATTCACACCATCCCGGGCTGCTAGTTAAGTTGACAGAGAGGTTCTGCAACCAGTCGGTCAACATGAGGCTCATTCAGCCTCCAATCAGACCAATGATAAGGGGATAGGGGTATTAGTTTCAGGATCTTGTTTGGACTTTCGTGTTAAATTACAACAAATATTTACTTACAACACTTTTTGTTGTTTTCATCTTGTAACCAATAAGTGATTAGCAGAATGATAGTCACAATGCCCTGACCACATTTTTATGTTGGCCTATTTTTTTGTGCATCTTTTTATGCATCTCACTATGACTACAACATTTATAATTAGCAGCTGTAGTTGTGCTTCCAGTTTTTTTTCTTCTACAATTACGTAAAAATAATCCCACATGAGGAAAAATTTCTGGAGAAACTACTTGTTTGTGCAGCACATCTTCTTTGCTCTTTGCTCTTTGTACATGCAGGCCAATATAGCCATAATGAGACAGATAATTGAGGATATTTTTTATTCAATGGCTAGTTAATTGGTTGCCACCAGTGTCTCAGGAAAGGTTAAATTTATGGTTGCATGTCACCAATTACAATTCCAGCTGGCTTTGTTCATCTGGAAATATTTATGGCAAAAAGTCAATGTTTTGGCGACAAATGACAGGTTGGACGTGAACGCATTGCAGAACCGTGCCTGGAAAAGAGCAGCATGTTGCATTCTCTCACAGCATCTCACAGTCTGGGCTGTGCATAATCTTTTCTTTCTGAGCGTAGAATCAATGCGCGCATAATCAAATTCCTATTGACAGCACTCATATCCTTCTCCCTGTGGCAGAAAAGACGATCTTGAAGTGGAGAGGAATGAATGCATTAACATCCCTTCAGTCAGTCGAGCAGATAACAAAGCTCCTTGCCTCAGTGTTAACACTGCAGATTAGGTCAAGTTTTTACCCCTCTGAGTTTCTCTCCTGTAAATGACGAGTTTTGATGTGAAACAAGCAACATGTCAAGGCGAGTTGAAAGATGTAGGCATTTTCTGCCATGTCACAATGACAGGCCGCTGAATATTTGGGCCATTAGGGGCTTATTAGTGAATAAATGACCAGATGGTTCAGTGATGCACAGAGATGGACAGAACTGGATGCTACTAATCAGCAGTGTCTGTAGCTCGGTGTCAAATCACACGACATGGTAACCCATGGCAACGGAATAAAAGTTAACATTAGCAAGTCAATTTGAGATCTGGGTGCTGTAAACAGGGTTTCAAATAGCCCTGCATTGCTCGCTTGGAAAAAAAAAGGGAATGTCTGGGTTTCCAAGGAGCAAATTCAATTTTAAATAGCGAAGGCGAATGGTTTTCTTTTTGCACTTTTGCCTTCATGCACTACAGGATTTTTGTATTTTATTTTATTCAGTGTGATCTTTGATGCTAGGACAGGATAGTAATTATATTATACTATGTAAAATACATATTACCTTTGTGATAGGACAAATTATTATATGTTAAATGCTAAATCTACTTAGCAATCTGTACTGTATTTTTTCAGTTATCTGCTGAAGTAATCAATAAAGCAATAGTATATTTTATAGAAAGTCCCGTTAGAGATGAATTTTATAAGGTTGGCAATAGTACAAGCTCAAAAGTTTTTTTTTCGTTTTTTTTTATATGTACCCAATTTTACTACTCATATGAAAAACACACTGACAGTGGGATGTCTCTCATCTCACACTTGTTTATTTCAACAGCACCTCACTTTTGTGTTTGTCGATATATTCATTCAATTTCTACTTTTGAGGTGCTTTCATTAGTTTGATTCGGAGATGCCCCACCATCTTCTTTACAGGAGGTAACCAACAAATTTGAAAGCGGCCGTGTTTGTGCTTCAGTATAATTGGTGATGGGTTGTTTTGTGACAGATGTGAAAAATGAAGAAGTAGCGTGGGTTGCATTACACTCAACACAATACAAGATGCTCCATGTTGGAGCTGCATATGAATGTGTGTGTAAACATGCGGGGTCTTTTTAATTGTATGGTTTTCTTCCAGACCCACAGCTGACACAAACAGGCAGCTTGTTTAATGGATGAGAAGAGCCGTTTGAAGACGGTCTGTCACTTCTGATCGCTTTGCCTCTGTTCTACAGCATAATTGATCACTTGTCTGCTAATACCCGTCCATTTAACTTGTGTTCCCACTGTCATTAAACTTTAATAGATAACATATAAATTAGGGATGTAGTTAAGATCTGTGGAGAGGTATAGATGCCCCATTACCTGCCCATTTGGCCCATTTGGCTTATTGGGTGGATAAAAAAATGTAGTTTGACTTTTTAACGTTACGTAGTAATAATAGTGATAGTTAACAATATTCTTATGGGATTTTCAGACAAAAGAAAAAATAAACACTAGCACATAGAAATGTGTTAAAACTCTTACTTCTGCTGTCATGAAGTATGATTAAATTACAGTCAGGCTTTGTGCAGATTAAGCACTTTGACTTATTGATGTATTGTAATTGTGATATTTCTCGATAAACAAACTCATTTGAATAATTTATGCACGCATAGTGCTTCCCACTCCATTATACCTTTGAACAACAGCACGGGCAATAAAACATAAATATTGTGAGCTTTATGTAGGGTTGAAACAGTGGGATTCCATGTTATTATCCTACCCCCCATTACATCGAATGGGAGTGCATTGTTATTATTTGTCATCATATGCTAATTACACATCATTAATGTTAGACCTTAATGGCCCCAAGAGTGGGTAATAGGCTGTAAGGCTGAGCTGGCTGCTTGCAGGGAATCTGAGTCTGGGGGGAGAGAACACATGCTAATGAAGCCGAGACCTTTTATCTTAGCAGATTAAAAGGGAAAAGATCACAACCCTCAAAATAAGCGTTTTGACATCTGTAATTGGAAGAGACAACAAGCTTTTGTTCTATTATAGGGAGCAGGAGGCATCAGGCTGGGTGTATAAATCTCTCCAGCAAGCTTTACTCCCTCAGTGCCTTCAGTCAGTTAGCCAAATGAAATCTCACTGCTGCTTTCATGCTTTTAGCTGCAGTTAGACAGAAGATGGAGTGCTGTTGCTTCCAAAGCGGCCCGGCGTCTGTGATCTGGGCGCATACATGTGTGAGCATGGTAGCTTAGCCTTTTCAAATTAATGGATGCCCTTGTATGCTGATTGTGAACACTGAACAGTGACCCTGCCAATTATTAAGGGAATACTGTCACGTCATGCAAGCTCTCTGTGTTATTGTGCAAAAGTCCCAAAGTTAGACATTTTTTTCCCATGATCACAGCACCTCTGCTTACTTTACTATAATGATCTTGGCAAAAAAATGCAAATGCATGTGAATGCGTTGAGATAGTGAGACCCACATGGCGGTTAGCTGCAGAAGAGTGACTGAGTGTGCGCATCTGGCCTTCTCCAGCGGGCCTGGCTCTGAGCTGGGGGGAACAGCAAAGCGACAGCTGGTCCAGCATGGCTCCATGTTTGACCCCCAGCACTGTGTGTAGTCCTGGGCGGCCAGCGGCACTCCATACCCTGAAGACACGTATGCCATCCCGAACACCTGGTGGGAGGGAGCCCACCTCGGAGCCTAGGGTCTAGTCGTGCTTGCACCGGGTTAGGGATAGTGTTGAGGTGTGTGAGGCTAGATTCCAGGGTCTTTGACCCCCTCAGCCTCCGCCACCTCACTGCCCCAACAGGCTCAGGAACCAGGGGGCCTGCTGACTGCCCATTTGCTCTGTCTGAGGTCCAAGCCCAGAGGTCCTGTCATCACAAAGCAGCTCAGCTAGAGGCCATAGGTGTAATGACCTACCGTACATCTATCAATATAGAACAATATGTATGGCATCATCTGGCTTGACCTCTCCCAACTGTACCTGCATTGCCTCACGCACATCTACATTCTGTTTATGTGAATAATTTAAGACACATGATTCACTCCATTTGTATAAAGTAGGATTTGCTTGGATAAACTTTGCGAGCTGCTGCATGGCACCCCAGTTGGAAGAATGGTGATGAGAAATCCCCATGCCGTAATTCATGAAATCTTGACTTTGATAGTCTCCATGACTTCCCTCCTTGTATCTGTTTATGATGAATATTTTATGCATGAAAGCAGGAAATGTTGATCAGGGAAATTGTATGGAATTTGTCTCCATTATGCATGCTTATCATAATCACAGCAAGATTATGCAGCAGCAAAGTACCAACGGCAATAAGTCTCCTAGATAACACAAAACAGGCAAGAGATAAAATGGAGGTATACTTCGGCTGTAAATGATGCTCACACAGCTCCAGCGTATTCACAATCCACATCTTTTTATCCTAAAGTGTACTCATTCGCGTACAAATACGGCTTTTCTAACCATTCCGCTGTGTGACGACATAAGAAGAGAAATAACAGGGAAAATGATGGCGCTAAAATGTCAGTTTGTTTAATTATTGCTAGTTATCACAATTACCTTCTCTTTGACTTTAGCATGTATGTAATAAGAATGTTCTTGAGTGCCTTGGAGAAATGTGAAAGGTCAGATGTCAGTTTTAATATGACCAGAGCACCTCTAATGAAACACTGTTGCAATATGTGTTGAATACGAATGCATTAATTTCTTAAATGTCTTTCATATTTGCAGGCGCCTCAGCCTTTTTAACTGGGATAATTTGACAGCAGCCCCCTGCCTGCCTCTGACAGCTCTGAGGAGCTGGGGCTCGGCACCTGCGTCCACCCAAGCATTAAACCTCAGATCCTGAACTCTCCTCACAAATGAACTGTCAGATCATTACTGCGCGTGATGCAATATAATCTGTCTCAGAATTAGCATTTGGCCAAGTCCACACAGGGTTTTTTCTCCCGTCTCTCTCCTCCGTACATCTAGCCCCCTCAGAAGGCACCGGTTTGAATATGCATCTCTTCACATTTCCATGAGGGACCCACGGGGAGTACAGGCAGAGAGCAGCTTTCAGCATTAGCATGTCAGGAGGGAAGGGTCCTTTTCGTTCGGGGTCCCACTGCAGATGCTCTGCCTCACTTGTTCATTACAATTGCATTTCATCAGCTTGATGATGTCCACATGTCAATTGAGTGTGAGGATTTTGCACACAAAGGAGCCTCTGGGAAAAGGACTTCGCCGGCTAATCAGCTGATTATCATACCTCAAATGGGGCTGCAGCACTCTGTTACAAACGCCAGCCAGAGAGAGAGAGAGAGGTGCAGGAGTCAGGCACAGGACGGGTGGGTCCAGATAGGCAGGCAGCAGGCAAAGCTGATTAAACAAGCTCTCTTATGAGCACACATAGAGGAATGCAAAGTAAGCAAACAAGATGCAGCCCAAGCAGGACAAATAAGAAGCGGACATTGGAATATTTATGGTTATCATATCTTAACCTTAACTTGTGCTTCCTTTTACAGTAACTTTGACTGATCTATTTCCCTGCATCGCTACATAACATGACTTTATTATAGTGAAAGTGTAGTTAATAGTGATAGTGCTAGACAAATACAGGATATCGTTTATTATTCATCGTGAAGTGCATTTCAATCGTGAAAAGCACGTTTTTGTTGATAAGGCTCATTACAATCTTTGTTGTGGAATGAAATAGTCACACAATAAATTATCACCGTCCTATTGTTAGTGTTTTGTACAATATTGTATAATATACAGATGACCGCAGTATAAAGCTTTTTCCTATGTATGATAGAGTTATACAGCCATACAGTATGTACTGCACGCGTGATTCTTATTTATTCCAAGTCTCATTGGTGTGTCTCATAATCCATCAACATCCTCCCCATTCCTTGAGCTCAAAGGGCATGTCTTTGTGTTCTCAGCTTCTTTTGTTTCAATGGAGATCGCCACACATAGTGGAAGTCACAAGTGACCTGAAAGCCCAATTATAAAGTCTGCAATCTGCATTGTTCTTGGAGCAAAAAAGAATCAATGTGCTGAAGGCATATCCCCATCAGAAGACCTAATGATGTCTTTCTGGACCACAGCCTTGCACACTGCATAGTAATCTTCTGCTAATTAGGTTTATAATGCCTAGGCAGGCCTCCGCATCAGCACAATTCCAGGGAGGACAGTGAAGTTATTTATTTATCTCACTGTGGCTCATTGTTATGGCTGTTATAATTAAAGCAGAATTATTTAGATAGGAAAAGGGTTTATTGGAATTAGTGTTGCACACTGCAAGCGTGTATGCTTTGATTGTGTTTTCAATCATGAGGTCAAATTAATTCAAATGGTTTGCTCTCGGATATCAGTAAAGGAAATGAAAGGAGAGGCATCTTCTTACTATAGCTGAGCATCTCCGAGGCTCTCCTTAAATCTTCAGAAGTGCTGAGAGTCATCAAAGATAAGCAGCTGGAGCGGTTTACAGATGGCTCGCCCTGCTCACGTTGGTGGATCAATAACGCTCGCCATATTCTCCATGTAATGCCTTTGTGCTCCATTCACTCATGTGGCCATATTAGAATAGTTCAATAAGTCAGATTCATTGCTGAAGCCAGTGGAACGGCGGTGAATGAGCCAGACAGGATGTGTGCAGCAGCACGGGCTTAAAGGAGGCAGAGGAGAGAGAGCTGAGCTCACCTGAGAGGGATTAGGGCTCCTGTTCTCCCTTTACAGACGAGGTCACCTTTGGGATCCCATGGGACTGCTTCAGTTGGATGTTAGAGACAGTAAAACAAAACTATACCTACCTGTACACTCTAAATAAAAAAAGTGCCGCTTAGCACCTTTAAGGGTTCCTGAGCTTGTCCCTGGAGAACTCGCACGCTGCAGGCGCAAAGTGGAACTCTTTCTCAGACGTTCATGGTGGAACTCCACGCATGGTTCTACCTCAGACTCTCTGTGTACGCAATGAAAGAAATAGAAATGAAAACATTCTCAGTGCTAACGTGTCGATGTTAGAACAGAGAAATTCTCATTTTCACTGGAACCGTTTTGTAATTAAAAACCTTGAATGAATCCACGTTCATGGTTTCCAGTCCTTTTGTACACAAAACATTAAAATGCTCACTATCCTGGATTTACCAAAAGCTGTAAAGGCTTTGTTTGGTGTTCTTACATAAGTGCCTGCTGGTGTACCCACAATTTCTTTCTGGTTTATTTCTTTCTTTTGTTTTTCAAAATATTATTATCAGCTAGTCTCTGGTGATATAATACAGAAGTTTATTTCGTTCAGCTTGGACCCAAAAAAAATCATCAGGTTTTCTTGTCATTATGAGAAAAGGATCACGATGCTGATGTTGGTTTCTGATTCACAATTCTTTTTCATGAACTCAGGAGAAATTTAAGGGGAAAACTAAATCCGTATCTAACCCTGTAAAACATGTCAACACGCACATTTTTCACTTAAGCTATGTAGAATAAAATATTTTAACATCAGACAATTAAATTATGTTATACATAAATAACTATGATATGGGTAGCCATGATATTAGTGTTTTCATTACAGAACTGTATGGGTTAAATTACTTTGGGCCATGCAACTGATTTTTAACTACAAGTTTGTAAATTTTCAAAAGAAACTGTTAGCCTGGGCCAAAGGGATTTAAATAGTGGTCCAATAGTCTATATGAAGTATTTCCAAAAATACCATTTTGAAGGCAGTATGTCATGTGGAACGAATACCAAACGTGCCAGAAGTTTGTGACATCATATCAAGCGCTAATCCACCAATATGACGGACGTCCGATAAAGGGAAACTCAACCACTGCTAGACAGCATTGGTTCTGGTCTGGCCTCTCGCAAACCAGGGGCCAAAAATGGTTCTGTGGGCAAATTTATAAAGGAGCTTTTCAAGAGTTGAATGTTTTCTGAGCCATACAAACTACTACTCTTTGGGGTCAAAAGGATGTCTACTCTAGAAGGAAGCAGACTTATTTATATCTTGCCTAATTCAGATTTCATGCTGGACAACTGAAAATTTGGAGTCTTAATCACTCATCAGCACTTTGTTAAAGTTATGTCTTATTGCAGCCTGACTTCAGTTGAAATTCGTAGGCTAAAATTACGAAAAGTAATGCATTCTAATTTCACAAAATTCTACCAAATCGAGTGAAAAATGAGGCGGAGCTCATGTGACCGAAACAGGCAACAGCTTCACATTGAAATAGCACAGTGGAAAGTAATGGCGTGCATGTCGGAGTGGTGGGTGGGTGCAAATACTTCAACTATAGTGACTCGTTAGTGACTAAAGTTTTTGTTAGTGACCAAAACCTTACTCTAACCACAACCGAAGTTATTTTAGCGTAGTGGTAGGTTATGTCGCTGGCAATGGATCAGTCATAACATTTCATACGATATCATACAAATGTATGAGAACACGTTGCACATTATTGTGCTTGTAATTGCAAGTTTGACATCATATCCAGGGTTAAATCATTATGGGCCACCAATATGAGAGATGTCCTTTGTTACATCACTTGCAGCATCACTGAAAATGATAACATTATGGTGGCTACCAATGTATCAGTTATTGATATAAAAAATTATTTAACTGAATGATGTTCAAACACGTTAATCTACTTGAAAATTGTGAAAATTGAAGCATTGTTATGTTTTATGGGGTTATAAATGGATTTAGGTTTCCTCTACAAGGTTTCCATTACAAGAAAACTATTCTACTATTCGTTCAGGATGAATGTTTTTAATACATTTTCTGAACTATAGTACTACTGTGCTTTCTGTAGAATAATTCTGAAAGACCTGAATGACCAACAGTTCCACCAGAGTAAGAGAAACCAAAGAAAGTGAAAACACATTTTTTATCCTTAAATTTATTGACAGATCTCTAGAAACATGTACTGATCGTGTACACACACTTACACTCACACGCACACAAACACACACAAACACACTCACACATATTTAAGTGAACTTTGATGACTTAGTGAATGTAGATTAAATGAACACATTATCATTTCTATCAATTCAGTCATCTTTATGACTATCAGGTTCCTATCTAAAACCCTGACAAAAAAATGCTTTAAAACAGAATCTCACCACCTTGATAAAAACCCATTTGGATCGCATATTTTTTTAGTGTGTGGAGCAGCGACATCTGAGATTCACCTTCCCATGCAGTGTTTGCATAAACTGAATTAAAACACATTGCGTTTCGAGGCTGCTTACCTTCGTCAGCGTGACAATAATCAAACTCCCTCAGTGAGAATGGAGAACTTCAAACTTCTCTTGCCCTATTTTATGGCTTGGAAGTTACTTTTGGTCTTTGTCTTTTCTCAGAGAGGTTAGTAGCTGTCCACCTTTTCTTGGCAGACTGTTAACTGACAAGCTTCTAACATTTGGGAAGATGTTATCCAGCAGCAGAACTCATCTCCAGCCCTGACAGCCCACAGCACCTGCCAAAGGAACTTCTTACCTACACTATCTATACCGTGAGTGAGCAGTGCTCAACGCTGGGGGAACTGTTTCATTCCCCCTCATGCTGGAATTTTCCGTCTTGTTCATGTGTTTCCTTTCTCTTTGATTAGACCGAGAAAGCCAAGGAGATACTTTCATGGATAATGAGACACTGGACAGAGGTTTTATTTGTTTCCCCAACTAAGGTCTCCATCGGTCTGTTGGCAGATGTGCAAGGTCTAGGACGGCAAAAAACATTGTCATTATCCTGCTTTTCTATTCAGCGAGTGCAGAGTGGTTCCTTTACATGCTATTGTGGAGGATGGGCAGGACGTAGAGCAGAGTTACCTGTGCATTGCTAGGTGTGAGTATTACCCCCAAGAGTACAAGGGGTTTCTTGACTGATGCAATCCGGACACAGCTGAGGAGGTAGATGAGAAGAATTTAATTTGCTCTCCTTTCTACTTCAATGCCTACAAACTTAGGGTCTTTCCTCTAATGCAGTCGTGACCATGATAGATAAGCCGGCATAAGTCTACAAAGCCAGCTTCAATGCGCCTGAGATTAGCACATCTCCTCTCTATCTGGAAGCTCGGCAGCGGCGGCGGGGCTGACCCCAGCCTTGGTGACAGGACGGCTCGCCACAATGGTCTTTGAGGACCCAGGCGGCTCCTCACAGAAGCGTGTACCATAATTAGAGCCATAATGGCATCTGAATGCAGTGCAGGTTAATGAAACTTTGTCTCTGTGAAGGAACCAGGGGCTTTTGGGTAAAGAAAACAGCAGGGTTCTGCCAGGAGCCCGATGATAGCAATTTGCAGAGTGAGTTATTTCCTATATCCTCGATGCAGCGAGTACTTTGAGCGTGTTGTGTTCTTAAATGGGGTATAGTTTTCCATTTCCCATCCATTAATATGCATAGAACAGCTAATGAGGCTGAACCAACTAAGATAATAAGATTCTGAGGCTGCAGCACCACTGACTGCATTAATGGTGTATGACTTTGTGGTGAGGCATTTGTCTCGGGATGCCTTTGGACATAGGCACAAAATGGAAACCTAAAGAAACTGTGCTCAATGGAACATGGATACAGTGAGGTTTTGATCTGCATTTTACAGTCATTGCCCCATTAAACTGCTCCAGAGGACAGGGCCTTTATCCGTTGAGATTAGGTTTAGCTTTGTCGGGTATTAATATATACATTTAATTAGTTCAGTTTTTTACATTTTCATTTGTGCATTGCTGATGATCAGTTTAAACTGCAGTAATTAATATTCTATTCTGACATTGATGCATTACCTGTAAATAACCCAGAAATACTATGAAATATGACAAAATTTGAAAACTGGTCGGCTTCAAAAATGCTGTAATCTCCACCGAGTATATGATTATATGGTTTGATGTTACCGTATTTGGTTTTGCGCATCAACCAGTGAGTTTGAAGAAGGGGCTTTCATTGCGTACAACACAGAATGACCTTAACCGAGTCCATGCATGCTTAGGAGGTGGAAATAAAACATCATTGATTTCTACCTCTTCTGTCTACCACCTAGAAGTAGAACTTGTGATGACTGTGGCTGTGGAGGTTGTCTAGAGGTGTGTTGTCAGATTGTTGGATGTTATTAAACATAACTATAAATATAAAGAAGTGTAACATCCTCTAGAAGGGAAAAGCTATGATTTTTGCCCTCTTCCTGTCAGCAGTTTTCTGCAGTGGAATGAAGCGGGTGTATTAGCGTTGTCTCCTCTCAGTAAATAATGTGTCCTCATTCAGTCACAGTGAAGAGAAAGAGCATTTGACTACAATGGGCTATTATTGGCTATAATAGGGATGAAGCAGACTCTCAGGAGAGACTGGGAGACTTGTGAACTGGAAATGTCTGCTGTTCATCACAGCATTTTACAGCCAACGTTTCCCCTGCAAGAGCAGCATCACTGCCCTAGGATAACTTACACTGATGCCTCACTTCATTTACACCGCACAGTTTCGCTTCTGCTTGAATAGAAACTGCTGTTAGGTGTTGAAAAACTAGACAACTAGCCCACTAGACCAACCCCTTATGTGGATCCATATATCCAACTGAACAGATACTCCCTCTCCCTCACCCCAAATTTCAAGCCTTTGTCTCTCTGAATGAGGATCCTCATCACTCCCTCAACCTGACTGGCTCTCTCTCTCCTCCTCCTTTCTTTTCTATGACTTAACCTACCAGCTGTCTTCCTCATTTCTCATCTCTCTTTTCGCTCTTTGGCATACCAACCAATAAGTGAACCTCACTCGCTTTCTGAACCTTGCTTCGTTTTTATCCATCCTCCTTTCATTGAGGCCCATCTATTTTTTTTCCTTTCCTTACCGGCCCCGTTCTCACTTAATGTAACCGCGACCCTAACACAACTCACCATAGCTTTCTCTTTGGCTGGAGCTGTCTCTCTCCCCTCCCAGGGTTGCATGGACCTCCCCCTCCTCCTCTTCATAACCCTCTCTCTTTCTTTCCTTCCTCCCTCCCCCATACTGACCCTCCCCTCTCCACCCCCCTGGCTGGACCCCTCTCTCTGGTGCGGGGCCTGGCTGTCAGGCCCTCTCCTGTGAGTGCGGCTGCTGTGATTTCCTCTGGGCCATCAGGTGGGCTGCTGCTAACTAGCCAAGCCTGAGACAGGGTGACCTCAAGCCTCAACATGATGGGTCTGAATCAACAATGTGTTCGCCTAAACAGGGAGGGAGAGACCAAACAACTTAGAGGGCTGCCTGCCAGCAAGTAAACCAACAACCCTGCATCTCAAAGTTATCTACCTGAGGAAATTTTATAGTGCAAGTAAGCCTTTCATTTCTTTCCTTCAAAGCGCCTATTGGGCTTAACTTATGGCTTTTTAATCTAAACTAATGTTTTCGCTTGCGTGTGTTTGCAGCAGTGTTTGTCGCAGCGGTGCCTCACAGTAGGTGTATTGTAAATCAACTGGGTGCTGCGTGAACTGTCATTATAGTGATCATTAACACTCGTGATATCATCAGTGCATGGCAGATACTTAATTATCCGATCCCTTCTTGTGTTTCAGAGGCCCCAGTGTATTTTTCTTTTTCAGAACAATTTCTGATGTCTGCAAAATCCATATTAGCCTGTCTGATTAGAACAAGCTCAGTTTAATGAGTTCCTCCAGTGCCACCGTTTCAGATGGATCTCATTAAGGGTAATCATACTGTAGTATGAGTTCTAAGGAGGACTTTATACACAAGCCAAGGCTATGTAAATTGATTTTGCCTATCAATATTAAGTATTTAAACAGGTGAGATTCTGCTGGTCAGATGAAAAAATGTCGATCCACTAATCAGATATAGAGAACGATCAGGGAATATTCACTATTGAAATTTGTCTGTCAAATGGCGTTGTGCTGTGACTGTAGCACAGCATTTTCTAGTGTTTAGATGATAATCAAATTTAATGATATAGCATTACTGAATAGCTGAATAGCCTTGCTGCAATTGCTCTGTTCTCTCCTGGGTCCTCCTCTGCTCCTCAAAATGTTTCAAACTTTTTCTCCTCCACAATTCCCTGGAGCTGGCCTCCCATCATATCTGAAATGCGCTTACAGCAGTGGCCGTCTTTTGCTTGAGAGCTCTTTGCCTTATGCTTCCATCAGAGGAGACAGAGTCTCACAGATGCACTGCTTAACAATGCCATCCCCCGCTCCCATCAGAGGGGGGAAGGTTGCGGAGCTGCGCCCTGCAGAATAAGGGGGGCAGGTCCCCTGTGATTGGCGAGAGCTGAACATCGATGCCAGCTTCCATCTGTCATGATAGCCTATCTCTGAACCTTCAATCTGTCAAAAGCTTGCTGCCTAGCTGAAGGCTCCAGGAGATTTGGCGTGCTAAACAGATTTGACAACAGGCATTATCACTGTGAGGGGCCCGGCGAAAAACGCCATCAACGTGTTAATTGTGGCTGGAGATGTAAACTGTCACTTCTCATCTCATTTAACACTTGCTTTGCCAATTTTTTCTCACCTCGTTTTCCTCACTTTAGAAAACATATGGAAATGTTTAGACTGACACTCTCTATCCTTGACTAACAGTATCCGTCTTATGGGCTCCACTTGTTCCACTCCACTTCTAGAGGAGATAAAGGCCTGAGAAATAAAACCCTGTTTTGTTTCTGGCTCAGCAGAATCGTTAAGACAAACCCTCCTATTGTCTGCTTATAGACCTGCAGAATCTGAATACAGCTGTCATGAATTACACTTACAACCATTATATTCTGTGATGAACTACTGCAGTGTAACTTAGCATTGAGAGTTAACATTTGAAGTTTAGCCTCGAAGGTTTCAGTTGACCTCACAAATGAGCGCATGTTACCTTTAAGATCTTATCTTTTCACCTTAGCAGTGACAGATACATACTAATTGATAACTGAAGAGTTTGATGTGCAGATCAAAGCAAAGCTTTTTTTAAATTCCTCAATGAAAAGGAAATGTCTGTTTCATTAAATTGTTTACGAACCTTAACAAAGATTTACACCTTCCAAACACACTGAACATTCATTTTTACCTTTCACTTACTGTCAGCCATTATATTACAAGCAGTGTCAATCAATTCTAGAATGAAAAAAAAAATACAACCCTCTGTTTTGGACCGCAGCGATGGGGCTTCCTTATTATTTACTTTAAAATAAAGTTCAGGCCAATAACCAAATTAAGTCTAAAATCTGATTTTTCTTGAGCAGTTTGTTGTTATCTTTATCTGACTCTTTTCTTCTCGTTGAAACATCATTGCATTGTCACGCCTCTCCCTATTATCACTAATTGATTATCCTCCTTCAAAGCACCTTATTATTTGTGAGTTGTAGCAATCAGTCCTATTATTTGTGGGCTTTCCCCTGACAGGTCTTTAATGGTGATGGTTGGTTTAACCCCCAGGCCTTGCTAATAGGATTTAGCAGCAGGTGACTGGTAACACAGACACACAGAGACCCCTCTAACCCCTTCACCCCCAGGAATACCAGATCCTCCCACTGGCTGCTCACTGGCTAGTAAGCTAGTGACAATGGCATATATGCTGTGTTAATTCAGCCTAGTCACTTCCTCTGAGCTGGATCCATCATTATCTGCTGTGGTGAGGCGGCATCACAGAGTCCCTCCTGGCTCACTCCCCTTTGTTTTGTTTCTGTGGAGTCAGGATGCATGCAGCAACACATACACGTATGCAAAAGCCAATGCAAATAAAGCCGAGGCAGACGCGGCGCCATCTTGGAGATGACAGACGACGGCCAGACGAAAAGGCCATGGCCCCTGTGCTGTGGTTGGCTCACGGCAGTGATGTCATTACAAGCCACAGGGTTTGATGACGCATATTTGAGGGTGTTGTGAATAGTTTATTTCTCAAGTTTTATATCTTTTGGACCTTAAAGTACCTTTTCGGGGATTGGAAGTAAAATTAAGATATAATGCATTTTACAGATTAGACACAGTTGCTGCACAAATATAACTATCCAGGAGTTATCAACATATTTTAACAATAATCGTTTAATTAGCTGAGGACCTTAGAGATCTTTTGATCAATGCATCAATGGCAGTGGGCTTGTATAAAGGGTTTCCATCGTGTATGGCCAACACCGCTGTCAGAACAGCTAGTTTAGCCAGGTGAGGCCGCGGTGTCACGCCGTCATTACAGCGCTCCTGTCCATCAAGATCAGAGCTGCTAACTGAGGCAGGGCCGTTCTCTCAGCTTTTATCACTTTATTTGGTGTCCGTCCTCCCACTGTCTGCAGATTGCAGTAGAGGCCATCCATTTCCACCCCGACACTGATGGGAGGGAGAGGCGCGGGAAGCCTGGGTGGTGGCGATGCTGGCCGAGGGGAAAGTAACATGAGGAGAACGGGACCAGAGGAGCAGGGAGGGGATGGGTTTGTTATCCTGGTAATTAAGGACAGAGTGGCTTCCATGCCGGGTGTGCGGACAGGATGTGGCAAATTACTGGAGTCTTTGTGAGGAAAAGCTGCTCCCTCTCTGCTCTGTCCGTTCTCAGGGGACCTCATCATCTTCTCTAACAGTCAGGATGGGATTTTGTACCCTCTATTCCCTCACCTTCCTCTTCCCTCTTACTGTCTCTCTGCCTTCATTCCCTTTCTCTTCCCTCTGTCACCCTCCTCTTGAAATGCCTCTCAAATCTAAAGTAACATTTCAGCTTCAGAATCTTAGATGAGTATGCTTACGGTATACCTTCCCTTTTGAGCTGAAATTAAACAGCTGGTCATTTTACAAAACTTTAACATAAGCATTTCTTTGACATTTATTTATGTAGAATTTTATATAGAGGAGCATATTTTTTTATTTTCATATTTAGAATCTGAGAAAGAAATATTTCAATTACCTAATTTTTTTTAAATAATTGATGTGCTTGTTTCTTGAGAGGTTCAAAAGACATTCCCAGACATTCAGAGAAAACAAGGGGAACAGTTACTGGATATCAGACAGACAAAGAGTGAATGGTAATTTATGTGTAAACCTTTTTCCTATGAGAAGTCGCGAGGGATAGCCCACCAAGCCCCACTGAGACCACAAGAGAAATATTTTGTTACTGGGCATCGCTGCATAATTTCTAGAAAAGAGGATAATGTGCCTTTTTTTTCCTTCGCATGGGCGTTTTGCTCCGGGATCCTTAGGCAGTGGTACTCAGGTGGGGCTGCAGGAAACGGTGGCCCTCACAACGACACGCAGCAGCAGCAGCAGCAGCATGGCAAGACAGCAAGAGAACACTCTGGGGTTTAAAAGTACCCAAAGCATCCTGGGTAATTAGCCATTACGGCGCTGTCACAGAGGGTTCTGCAGTCAATACAGAGATAATTTGGGCAATGGTGAATGACAGTGCTGTCCAGGCTTTTGGGATGATCAAGGACAGATCCAGCTGCACCAGGCATCTGTCAGGCCCATGAATCACTCCTCCAGCCAGCAGCTGGGTGAGTGGAGCAGAGAGAATCGCTGGAGAGGCATGTGCAGACACACAAATAAACATGTTCCCCCTCTCTCCCCTCGCCACACCGGGAAATGGCTATTAAAGGTCTGCCGTTACAGAGCACCGAGTGGAAAAGGCTTGTTACCTTCAGTGGCAAATGAATGACATTGGGAATAAGGTGAGGAATAAAAGTCAGACCAAGGGGACATTTCTCACAGTTATTTCAGTTGCGTGGCTAAAACCAAGGAATGCAGTTGGCATGCAAAATTGGATTACCTATTTTTTTATTGCCAAAATGTTTAAATAGCTCATTTAACAAAAAAAACAGGCATCCTGATGAAAACACTACCTTGATGCATTATTGGCTCCTCCCTCCTCTCGTTGACTTATTCGTCATTTGAAAACCTTAAACTTTATTTGGACTCCAGATTTTTAAGAATGCTGTTCAATAATATGACAATAATGTCCAAGGGGGCATTGTTTACTGTGATTATAGAAATAACAGTGAGCTGGGAAGGTACTTAGCAGCATACTACAGAAAATGGCTTATGTGTACAATACTCTTCTCTAAGCTTTACAGGGAGGTGAAGTCCAGCCCAGCTGAGTCTCAGGCTTTGTCCCATCCATAGTAAACATCATGTGTGGACCCAACATTTTGGCTAGTTTAGTTTGTATGGGTCTGTATGGACTTATATTTTTCACCTGGAAGTCCTGATGGTGTCATCACATTTTGGTTACAAAACATTTTGGAACATATGGAAAGCATGTTATGGCTCTCAAATAAGTAACTGGGTGACACGTCCTCCCAGTAGGTAACGGTGCCAGTTTTGTGTTGCTCAACCACAATGGTGACACCTGATCTGGATTATAAAGCACCATAAGCACATTATAAGAGCGTTATGAAGGCAATATGACACCTTTAAATGCTTTATTTAACACTATAATACAGATCTAAAATAGGCTGAGCTATACTGCTGGGAGCTTGAGAAAGTAGTCACTGATTCCCCACTGATGTTTCGCTGTGTATTTATGTGGAATTTTTGGAGGTATTGTATCAAAATGGACAAAAAAATACTTGGTAAGGTAAACAAAAAATATATCAGAAATATCTTATGTGAAGAAAAAAATCCACCTCTTTTCACAATGGGGATAAATTACCTCAGAAATTGCAAAAATGGCCAATGAGTCCAAGTAATATCATGTAAGAGTTGATACTTAATTGACAAAACTATATTATAGACAATCACTATTAATTTAAAAAGTTCTATCCTGCTGATATCAGAGACCTTATTTATAAAAAATAATCACTTGTGTTTAATTTTGAACTTGTTTTTGAGCACACATGAATGAGCTCCTGTTTCCTATGACCTTAACTAATTGTCATCAATCAAGGTCGTTCCTGTTTTACAATAAAACATGTAGCATGCATGATATTATAGATGTATTTTATCATAACATATCTTCATGTGTCTCAAATCCCATTTGGATGTGAACACGTCAAGTTGGGAGCCGGCTTGTTTGGAACACTTTCAGTTAAAGTTTTAAGTTTAGAAAAACATTGACATTAAAGGCCCAAACATAATTGGAGCGTGTCAATTGAGTGGCGCCCCCTGTTGAAACACTGTTGCCCTTCTAACTTTGTTTACATCGTGATTTATTGAAATTAAGACAACTTGTTTCACACTTACTTGATGCAAGGGTTGTGACAACGAAGCGTGACTTTTACACGTATTTTGGGCTTCAAAAGTTTTATTTATATTTGTAACATATGTAAATATTGGAACAGATGTATATTTTGATCTATGATGGGCTACGGCTACATAAAAGTTCATATTCAATCCGTGAGCCAAAATTTTCTGCATATTTTAATACACACTAACTTTAGACAGTCAAATAAATTCTGTCCTACTCACATTTCTAAAATAAAATTTAATTGTGTCACCTTTCTATTAATGAAGTCCTTGGTCCCTCCAATACAACACACTCCATTGTAGGAATTAGCAGCACGGCTGAACACATCTTTGGCCAGTCAGATTTCTTGGCTGAAACTACCCATTGCAGAGAGAGAGAAACAGATCTTCATCCTCCCACTTGTATTATATAGTAATGGTTCCATTTCAGTGAGTTTCTGTCACTTCGTTTGCCTAAACTGCTCATGACCTCTTGCATAAAACATATCTAGGAAAAACACAAGGTTTCACAGTAAACATATAGCTCATAATAGGCTTCTGGAATTCTCAAACAATGTTCATTATTATGGATTCATTCTGTCCTATTGTACATTAATACATCATATATCTGTACAATAGAATTACAATGGAATCAACTTCCTTAACTAATTAATGGTGCCTTATAATGCTGTATTTGCATTATTTCAAATGTTATCTTCTGCATTTGACATTTGCTAGATAACAATTAAAAGCCATGGCAGCTGCACTGATCAAAAATGTTTGATTCAGTTTGAATTACTTGGGACTAGCAGTGATGTTCTGAGGACTCGAGGCTACAAATTCTCTAAAGTAGGGTGCAACGTGGGACTGCTCTATTTTGGTGTCAAAAGAGCCATAATTATTCTGAACTCGTACTGTTTTAGAGCTCTCACACTCTTTGATTCTATATTAGTGGGGTTGATGTGCTGTATATAGATACACAAGGTTTGCTTCTCTCTGAGATATAGGTCCTACCTTGGTGCAGTGTATTTAATCATAGCTGTAGAGGCTCTGCCCTGGGACTGGAGCTTCTTCTTATCATACTTTAATCAATATCTCCCTCACTATGTTAACACAAAGCAGCCCTCGCCACACTGTGGAGGCGTAGTGCCCGTGTGCTATAGGTAGCAAGGCTTGGGAAATAAATTTGATGAAAATGCTGTCAGTGGTAATGAAATATTTATTTTGTGACCCTGTGTAAATGCTGTATGATTCTATGTATGATATCGGATTCAAACGAGTTGGGCTTCAGTCTAAATTTACATAATAAACCTCTTTTTACATGCACCTTTTTGATATATACCATTGAAACCGCTCCTGATGATTTCTAAATAGTGTGATTGCATTTAAGTACGACAGTGGTGTAGAAAAGGGAGGCATATTTAGAGTGAGTCACCTTCCTACAACACAATCACCATCATTCATCTAAGAATGGCATTAACTTCATGATAGACAGTGAAACTACCTATCCATCTTTGATAGAACGTCTACAAAGATGCACAGCAGTGACAGTCAATTAAAAATGAAAGATAATGCAGACCTTGCTTTTAGTGGAGTGCTTATATTCAGATTCAGATATGTACTGTAAATACCTGCCATGATTTTACAGCTGTTTCGCAATTTATTTTTCAAATTTTCTCAAACGTGAAAAACCATAAACTCTGAATATTTACCTGCAGTTTAGCAGGGCGGCTTTCCGGTGACTGTCGTATGACCACATTTAGTATTCCTCGGGGATCCATTGCCGTATATGCGTCTATAAAGGGAATTTGAGGAGAGCAAAGTGAACATGTTATATCAGTCATTTGCTGTGCAAGGAGATTTTCCTCCAAACTGCATTTTAAATGCTATGTTGCTCCCCATTAGTCTACACTGAGAAACATTTAAATGCCCTTTAATTAGTGTGTCCTTCCTCTCTATCGATAGGCCACTGGTAATCACTCAGAGGCCTAATGACTCCTAATTGAATTGCTTTAAAGTGAAGCACAATAGGTCCCGTCATCAGTACCCAAACAGCAACATTTGGGAAAGAATCCAAAACACGGGACATTTTGCTCAACATTTCACTAATCGACATTACATATTGTCACAGTGGCAGAGAAAAGCCTCATAATACCGCTCTGGTGATGTCAGACCATGCTTTCTCAATAGAGCGTGGGGAGGGGGAATTGGATGGGGGGTGGCTTGTGAATCATCAAAATCTCAGTAGATATTGATTTGATCTTTTCATATTGTCAAGGAGAAATCTAATCATAATAGCATCAGAGCAACATGGCATGATATCTCCCTCAAACGCCTTTTAACTGCTGCTGCAGCTGCTCATTATCAAACTTCCCTCCACCAGTCCTTTGGTATCGTATGAAATGCTCCTCAATACTCCAGAGCCATATGAGACCTACATAAGGATGCCCTTTCCATCCTCATGCTGTCCTAATAACCAAACATTACAACTGTTATTTTAAATACCTACATACCCATGTCACAACTAGGCTACTGCATTTACAGAATACGTAAAAAAGCGGGCAGTGCTGCAGAGGACAAGGAAGTATTCGTGTATTTCACAGCCAGGTCAATACAATAATTATGCTAAATGTAAATGTAGCATGATTCGCAGGTACTTATAAAGATAGTTATGCTGGCTACATTCTGACATTCTTCTTAAGCAGAGGTCAGGGTTGCATCTGAAGTTAAACAGAGGTGTTGAGAGCTCAGATGTAATGAATGTAAGAGAAGGATGAGCAATTATATATATATCTATGAAACTTTCCAATAGAACTTAATGTCCCTGTTCTCCTGTAGAGTGTCGCCGGCATCGCTGAAACTTTCTGTCCTAATTATCCATTTCAGCCTGTCTGTTTCACATCTCTGCAGTCCCTCATTATCCCCACAGCCACCTCACAGTCTGCTCAGTGTTACATTAGTAAAATAGAGCCTTTGATTTGTCCTCAACATCGCAGACATTTGAGAAAGAAAGGGAAGAGGGAGAGAGAGGGAGAGAAGAGAAAGGGGAGAAAAGTTCTCTATATTAGCCTAGACTTGGCCTCGTGTGTTGAATATATTGACTGTGTCATCCTCTACTTTTTGGGGGAGAAACAAAATTCAAGGCCACAGAAGGGATTTGATGCATCATAGACATAATAGAAGATATTTTTGCTCTCTGGAGTATGTGAAACACCCCC
>OMOV01095023.1:0-11839 GCA_900312565.1 Beryx splendens
TCTCTCCCTCCACCATGTTAAAAGTGTAGGTGTTTGTGTACCTGTGGTTGGTATACAGAATCAAAATCAAAATCAATTCAAAATAGTTTCAGTCACCAACTACAATGGGTGCACAAGGAATTTTACCTGGTTCATTGGTACTGACACATTACAGGACATGCTAGACACAGGGCAAAATGTAACAGGACCTCTCATACAATGCAGGAAAGACATACTGTATGACAGTAGACTAAATATAAACACACTACAAGTATACATTCAGAGATGAAGAGTACTTGGCACAGTTGTGTAAAGTACTGCTAGGCTGATAAACAGCCAAAATGTGACCGATGTGCTGAATACAGCTAGGTTGAAAGGTTGGCTAATTAGCTTTGTTGGTATATGAGTCCAAGCAGTTGAAAAGGAATGTGAAGGAGAGAGAGAGAGAGAGAGAGAGAGAGAGAGAAATGCCTCCGGATCTGCAGAGAGAAAATCAGAGACAGAGCAAGAGAGGAGATGAAGGAAATGCGTCATTATTGTCAGACACTGCAGCCATTGGCAGTTGGTGTTTGCCTGTTTTATTGGTGTGGGAGCAGGAGGATGTGATTTTTCTGTTCTTTCATGTGGCAGCGAACACATCACTAGCTTACACAGCCTTCAGCAGGCCATGCTTTAATGGGGCAATGGCCCTGTAAAGCAGATAATTACCACAGAGCTAGAGAGTGATGAGCTCCTGCACTCCCCCTGCTACCAATAAATCCCACAGAGACTACAGTTTACCCAGATTTATAACACCTCATACATTGCAGAGTGGGTGAGGATTTGATCCAACCTGTGGAGTAGTATGGGGAGAATTTTTTGTGTTTGTAAAACTTTGTAAACGTTTATGTATCTTCCAAAAGCAATGCCTTGTAATATCACTAGGCATATCGGATGTCATTTAAAGAAGTGGTTCTCAATCTTTTTGGCTCGTGACACCTTAAAACAAAGCAATGCCTATTTGCAACCCCCATCACAGGCTGCATATGCAGAGTGATGAACAGTTCAGCCAAAGAATGACTTTTTCCCTTTTCAGGTGTATTCATTTAATTAATGGAGGAGGCCTTGAGGCTTAAAACTATTCAGTGTTTTACAAGAAAACAACAAAAAATAGAGAAAAAACAGAAAAAATATATACATTTGTACAGTACAAATGTTTTTTTTTAATCACATAAATCATCTTGCAACCACCAAAATCATCCAGCATCCCCCTTGGGAGTCCTGACCCCCAGGGAAACAATATATGGCAGTATACAGGAGTGTGTGCAAGAGCTTACCTCTACGAAAATGCAAGGTGCCATGGTATTTGTATGTTTTACAACCAATAGCTCCATATAACCTGCTTGGTAGTCACCCACCCTGAGTACCCCTGGCAGGCTATAATTTTGGAAGTGTCATGTCATCATCTGACCTTTTGGGAAGTGAGTTAAGAGCACAGAACCAGGTTCTCTACTGCAGTAGACTCATTACTCTGTCCACTGGAATACAGTGAAAAGGTTCTTGAATAAAGAAAGAAAAATCCAAATTGAGACTTGCAATGCCGAGACAATTCTGAAACATTCAGCAACATAATTAAAGGAGACTGAGTATACACCAAGTATGCAAAATGAAAAAAAATAAACAAAACAAAACAAAAAAACCACACATATCTACACAAGACACAATGAAAAAGACAAACCACCCATGCAGCTGCAGGCCAAAATCATAAATATTTGTAAGTAAGAATTAACACTGCCCAGACACATAGGCTTACAACAGAGCAAAATAAACATGATAGGAAGGTGGTCATTGTGGCCATCAGTCCCTGTTCACAGCACGCATGCTGTCTTCCTTGTTCTAAATTGTGTTGGGTCGGTGCCCAAAGGTCCATGAAACTCCCTATGCTCCCTGGCATTACAGAAAGGCAATATCAGCCCACTACAAGTGGCCCCCCGGAAGACCAGCCTTTATCTGCAAAGGGCCAGCAGGCAGCATACAATCAGTATGCAGAAACATGCACACAGATGCACAATGGAATACATACATACACACCAAAGGTCATTTGTAACACCTGTGCCCCAACAAATATTTTTCTGTCAATCATGCCTGAGGCAGTTCTGTTGAGATGTGAAGATCTAGGGAGAGAAGAGGAATGAAGGGTGACAGATAAAGGGGAGAAAGGAGGTGAATAGAGGCTGTTTTCTGACTTTCTCTCCAGAGAATCAAGTCAAACACGTGAAGGAAAAAACTGAGTGGAAAGCCAAAATATGTTAGAATTACAAGCTTTTGAGGTGAAAATAGCTTTCTGTTTATTCCAACTAGATTTTGAATACAATAAAGAAGGATGTGAATATAGAAGGGACGGAGCAGGGCATGAAGGAATGAATGTAAACAAGGAAGGCGCAGGCTTTAAAACATCATATCATAAGCATCAAGATCATAATAGCACAATGTGACCAATGTGAGTGCAATTTCACAGCTATGTTGGTGGTCTTGGATCAACTCACACCAATGCCACTTACAATATACATCTAGAATGCAAAAAAAGTAGGCTGCTATCTGTTTTGATCCAAATAAAACAAGCATACAGACTAGATATTACATATCACAATCAAATTAGCCTACTGCACTGGGATCACACTGCCTGTCAGATCCTTATTAAAAATAACCCTTTCCAGTAAAACTTCATACAGACAGATGGACAAACAGACATACACAAATACACACACACACACACACACACATATGTTCCTACTGCAAGGCTGTGAGGAGCCTTGCAGTCTTGAGTTTCAGTTGTCAACTCAAATTCACACTTACACACAGAAACCTCTAAATGCACTCCCTAAAAAATGTGCATAATCTTCCCTCCCTAGTTTCCCCAAACAAGCAAGTACAGGAAACGCAGCGGGTGACATTGATTTGTGTTGAATGCTCTAGACTTTATGTCACCTCTTGGTGTTGCTAACAGCTATGCGACATAATCAGCTTGCTCAGTTAGACTGACACCAAGCAAATCAGAGCCATAGCGGGCGGGTATGGTAAATCTCCATCTGGGGTGACATGGGATTACCTGTGTTTGAGGGCCAACACCGCTTTGGAAGAGCAGCACTATCAGACAGGCACACTTAAATAAGGCAGGCAGATACTGTGGGAGGTTTAGGGGTGCAGAATGAAGGGTAAAGCCACATCTTGCTAAAACAATCCCTTTGTTTCAGTCTGTGGAAGTCACGTAGCTTTCTTTTTTTTGTGATCCCGGGATAGATCAGGGATTAAAGTGTACCTTTTTAATGGTCAGACTGAGATTTTCAGCTGCTTGTAAGTTCACAGCACTGCTCTTGTATGTCAAATGACACCACTTGTTTGGACAGACAGCTATCCACGCCCAATTTAACAAAGCAGGTATCAAGAGAAGAAAAAAGAAATGAGACAAGGGAGACTTAAGGGCTAAAAGAGCTGTGAAGTACCACCAAATGCGGAACGAATAAAACAAAGTGTACCACAAAGGAAAACCCAAGTACTACTACTTTAAATTACCAAAAATCTTCCCATTGAAGCCACTGCAGGAAGATTTTATAAGTTGACATTTTGTTTGAATTCAGCAAAACTAATCCCCATGTTGGGTGACCGAATCAGTGCGATAACATCAACATCTTGGCAAGATAGATAGATAGTGCCATTCTTCTACTATTTGCTTTCAAAGTAAATTTTGAGTCTCAGGCATCTGACCAGTTGAGGTAAACCTTAGTAAATCAGCTGTGCGCCCCTTGCTACTCACTGGGTGAGTAGGGGAGGGAGGGCTAAGTGCCTTTGTCTTCCTGTTTCTCTTCAAACTTACCTACCACAGTTTTGAGTGAAGCATTGTACCACAGTGTGTACCACTAAGTACCACAAGAAAACTCTAAGAACCACAACATACCACAGTGTCACTAAAAGAACCATACAATAACAGAAAAGTCACCATATAATGTACCGTACATTAAGCTTCTGTTCACTTTGTAGTATTTTGTGGTATGTTGTGGTATATATTGTGGTATTCTGTGGAACTTTGTAGCAATTGTCAGGATCTGGAGACACAGTTAAAGTCTCGTTTTATGGTCCTCTTGGGATTTCTTAGGACCACTAAAATTAACAGCCTGTCATTTTGAAGTAGGCCCGTCAGCGTGTGTGCCCAGGGTGGTGCTGGATGTTGGCAGTTCTCCACCTTTGGCCTTACATGAGGATCAGTCTTTGTTACTGCAAGAAATCCAATCTGGGAGATTTTTGACGAAATTTTAAGAAATCAGTTGATGAAATATGAGTTTGTTTCCACCCATTCCCATCCTGAACACTCTCATCACAGGCCCATACTCACAGTAGTCCATCACAAAGTCCATCGCTACATGACTGTGGCAAGTGTGGTAATATTATAATGTAAGTGTAAATGTTGCTGTGCATCATACCATACAGTGTTTTTGCCCATCTGATTATACAGAAAAGTCTCTGCAAAACTCTTATACCCTCTCTTCTCGGATCAGGTTTTGATAGATGTGGATTCAGCAGTACATCAAACCGACTATAAGCAAAATTTGAAAGGTTCATTCATCAGATATGGTGGGGATTTCACTCCAGAAATGATACTATTGGCATCCATATCTTCCAAATCCATGCAGATCAACTCCCTCCCACCAGGAAATGGGTAAAGGAGTCAGTAGCTAAGTCATCCAGAATTCATTCAAATTAAATAATTGCACAGTTAAATAGCTCAGTTTAACCTACTGTGCAATGGGTAGGTGTTATACCTATGTGTGTGCTTTGGTTTGATTATCTGGTGGGCCAAGGCTAACTCCAGTGAACATGAGAACATTCCCATGGTCTGCTGTTTATAGTTGTTCTGTAGACAGTTGCGTCAACCAGCTGCTGTTCCACCGATCCGTTCTGTTATTTCAAATAACAAAACCACAACATTATAATTTTTCACACATATCAGTACAGGATATATCCACATCTTCAGAAAAAAAACAACCTAAAACTGTTTCAACAAAAAAATCTTTCACTCCGAAATATTCACAAGGACCTTTGAGAGAATAATGTATACAAGTCAAAAAACTCAAAAAACTGAATGGAAAATAAACCATTTGTGTTGCTCATCCCTTAGAGACACTTATTCCAAACATACACACTTCTCATTCATACTTAAAGTCAAACACAGGGAACCAATAAATGCCACACATTCCTTCTCATGCTGTATAAACTACAATTAAGTGAACAGTTGAACACTGTCATTCACTCAAGTATGTAGGGAAGGAATGTGAGTGTGTTTGTATGCCTGTGTGTGGCCAGGACAAGGTGCCTGCAGCCACACTCTCTCTTACATTATCTACTGTGGTAAGGCGCTTGGCCTCCTTATGTGAAGTTGATTTTAATTGCATTGAAATTAATTAAAGAAACTTTCCATTTGAAAACAGCGAATCAGCCTTTCTCTCCTTTGCTACAGGTCAAACCACATGATATACCAGAGTCTCCGGGGGAGAGTCAAGGTCATGGACATGATCGCACCTCCTGCTGCCGAGCCTCTGCTCACTCTTCACTCTGCACACTGATTACAGCACACTGGTGCTGAGAGCAGGACACAGCTGAGTGACACTGTAACAGTGAGCAATGCACTTGTAGGCTTAACTCACTAAAGGCTTCTGAATGCTTTACAAGATACAGACAGACAATGGTTTTGATAGAATGCCAAACTGACTCACTGCCTCTGTGACTCAAAATGCCCTGCATTCACATGGAGTGAAATAAACAAAAAAGCACATTTTATATCGCTTTTTTTTTTTTTACGAGGCTTCTCGGTGAGAATGCCATTTCAATTAGTGATATTTTTTTAAGATTTTTTGGGGGGGGGCATTTCGTTTCATTGGCGAGAGACAGCCCAGCAAATATTTTGAATAGATGAATAGATTCATTGATATGAAGGCCTGCACCAACATTGAAAACCCATGTAGTGCTAAAATGAAAGCTGAGACAATGTCCTTAGTTGTGCATACCTGTTACCTGTATAATTTTATGAAACTCAGACCTAAATATCTTTCTCATAGCAATTCAAAGTTCTCAAAGCTGTTTTAATATGAATTTTTGCTGTGCCAAAATATAACATTGTGAAAATGTGTGCTTGTCTGGGTTGGCATTGAACTTGGCCACCGCCTGTATGTTGCCATCTGTCAAATGCTTGCTGGGAAAGATAACATGTGATAAACAACCTATAGCCAGATTTAAAAGATTGGTGGTATGTGGTAAACCCCTAGCCAACTAGGCCACCAGGACACTCCACCTAAGAATAAATTCATCAGGTGGTCTATGTCACACCAAAAATACACTCTATCAAATGTCATTGTATGATAGAGGGGTGAACATTTTCCGCCTTTCATATAATATTCCCACAATTTGTAAGCCTCAGATATTTGATTTGCCCTTGCACATCAGGCAAATGTGTAAATGTAACAAATAAATAGGTTATTAAATTAAATTGCTGGTCAAGTGCACATGGCATCTTGAACTAGGCTGATACTGGTTGGTTGGTAATCGGTTGGTATTTGCTCAAATATTGTTATTGTTTCACTCTGTTAACCACTGACTGTATTTTCCATTGAGAGAGTAGAGAAAGTGAGTCTTGTTCAAGCCCAGGTGGCTGATAAGCCAGGAGCTTATCTCCTGTATGTATGTATGGTGAGAAACAACTTAGGAGTACAACCGTCTGGAAAGGACAGCAGCCCATCAGAGAGACTTATCCTCAGTCCATTGAACACTCAGTGACAAGTAGAGCGGCTCCATGGGCCATTGATGACGACTCAGCCAGGGCTTGAACCACAAACTTCCCAGGACAGCAGACACTAACAACTGCCATGTGGGCTGTGACAAGATATTGTGAACATATGAGTTGAATTTGCCAAGCGGCACAGAGATTCATGTTGAAAGGGCTGAAATACAGATAGACTGTTATTAAATGAAACAGCCACACACAAATGTTCAGTGTATTCCAGGAGTTATTTTGTGATGAAGTGTTGCAATTTATGTTTTTGATGTACCCATGGCCACTTTTCCTCAACCTGTCTTGTCTATTTCTGCTTCAGTTTCCTATGTTTCCCGCAATGACTCTCCACAACCCCCTGGAGAAAGGGGTTCTCTGTGCTGTATACATGTAGGCGGAGTAGTTTTCCAGTCGAGAAAAAATGAGAGTGGAAAGAGAACAATGCTGTGGCGTGCCGTGCCTGGTTGTTCAGAAGACGCCGTCAAAGAGGCCGTTAGTATTTCACACGCTACCGACAACTGATCCACAAAGATGCAAGCAGTGTCTGCATTGTGTTATGGTCTACTGAGGCTGCTGTCAGTGGAGACATTAGTATCTCTGCCTCTTCTACGCTGGATTTCTCCCTGTATGATTGGTAAACATTGATGCACGATGGTAAGTCTAGTAAGAAGCCCTTGCTCTTTGATTTTGAGGGACTGACACCAAAAGAAACTATGCAGGAATAAGAAAAGTAAATATGTTCAAACAAAAACCTGTGTTGCAGCTAAAGCAATTCTGCTTTTTGATTTGTAATCCATTTGTTTAGGTCTATTAAACAGGTTGCCCAAAGTATCTTGGAAAATTTGTGGTTTATCATGTGACTTTCCTCTCCTTTGAGGGTTTTAACAGATATTGCATTTTCACTAATTACATTAATGCATTCATTACTGCGCTGTGTCATCATGTGTCACAAGTGCATGTCTGCATGACCTACTTTTATTTTGGGTCTTAATTGCGCCCTTGGTAGTGGTAGTGGTAGAAACCCAGATGTGAACTCACTGTCAGACTGTGAGGGAAGAGAGACTTTGCCCTGAGCACCAAACCCATCTACCCTGCAGCACAAACCTGCCCTCTCTTAGGCCTTACTCGAGACACTGAACCCTCACTACACATACACACTATAGTATACACAGTCAAGGCCTTCTTTGCGTATTGGTAGTAATAGTGAAGCTGTGCAATGTCATTATAAGTGAGGTTATTTTATAAAAAGTGAAAAAGAAATATAAAGACTAGGACAGCACTCCACATTGACTTTTTAATTGCCACACGGACGTTTCGGGAAAGACGGCCTTCTTCAGCGTGTGTATTGGCAATTTCACAAACAATAGACCCAGGTGGGATTAATTATAGAAGTCCACAACTGGCACAACAGGTCTATCCCAGCGGGGGGAGCCACAAATAATGTAGGTTACTAAAACATGAAACAATTTATACAAAATGAATAGAAGACAAAAAACAAGACAAATTGCGTGCACTTCATAAGAAGCAAACACATGAAATCTCCTCATTCAACCCATTGGGAATGAGGGTACCAAGGGAGTGTTTCCAATGCGCCTCCCTCTGAAGAAGGATTCTGTCCCTGTTGCCACCTCTCCGTGGCATATTCACTGTCTCAATGCCCGTGTAATGTAGTTCACTCAAGCTGTGGTTATGACTATAGCCACCGATGATTTATCATCATGATTACGAACAGAACACTTATGTTCACAGATCCTGGTTTTCAACTCTTGTTTTGTTGTCCCAACATAATATAAATTACATGGGCATTTTGACAGGTAAACCACATATCTAGTGTTACATGTGATTCTGCCTCTAACCTTGATGTCAACACCAGACTTTGGCTAGGTGAATTGATTACCCTTAATCATAGAATAACAGTGTATACAATTATGACAAGGAACATTTCCAAACCACAGATACCTCTTCTCAGGGTCTTGCTTCTATAGTCCTACATCTAAGTCAGTTAAACAAGTAGTGAGTAGATATTGGCACATATTGGAAAGTGACTCTCAAATTGCAAGTGCATTTCAAACTCTGCCTAGATATTTTTATAAGAGGTCTTCCAACTTGCGTGATCTCCTAGTGAAGTCAGATTTGCCTGCACTCACTTTCTGTCTCAGATCCCTAGTGGAAATTTTCCTTGTCATTATTGCATACACTGTTATTCTATGATTAAGGGTGAGGGGATTTCATTTGTTTGTTTCTTATGAAGTGAACGCAATCTGTGTTTTTGTTTTTTTGTCTTCTATTCATTTTGTATAAATTGTTTCATGTTTTAGTAACCTACATTATTTGTGGCTCCCCCCGCTGGGATAGACCTGTTGTGCCAGTTGTGGACTTCTATAATTAATCACCTGGGTCTATTGTTTGTGAAATTGCCAATACACACGCTGAAGAAGGCTGTCTTGCCCGAAACGTCCGTGTGGCAATTAAAAAGTCAATGTGGAGTGCTGTCCTGTCTTTCTTTTTCATTATTTACTACTTGTAGGATCCAGCACCCAGTTGTCATTGTATTATCGTGAGTTGAGGCATGTTGTATCTTATATTTTATAAAAAGGCAAAAAGGATAAGTTTCTCTTTGCCACATCGCCCATCACCTTAGGACATCACAGGAGTGATAGCTGAAAGAAAGAAAGAAAGACTTGTCTATCCATCAGCCCACCAGCAGTACCAGCAGGAATACCAATCTACATTCACTACTACAGTTAACACTCACCACAATAAATAAATAAATAAATAAATAAATTTTTATATATATAGGCCTATAAGTAGCAATAAAGCAGCGCAGTGGAAGCTGCCAAAAAGTCAGAGTTCAGTGTGGATGAGAACAAGTGACTCCTGGAGCTCCATAATAACCTGACCTCTTTTTCCACAGCAAACCTGCTTATGTCAATCACCTCTCCTGGGCAAATTTCCTTCTAGCTGCTGTTACGTTTCTTGACAAATTGCTTTTCCCTTCCCTTTTTTGTTATGAGCTCAGGAGTGATGTCCGTCTGAGAAGATATAAGCTCATCCTGCAGTGGGCTTTTGTAAGAGAATTTAAGAAGTTGGTTAAACTTGTACCTTTGGTAGAAATACTACCATTTATCTAATTCAAGTACTTGAATTGGCTCCATTTGTGGTGCTGCCATCAGTAATGCAGGCTGACTGAGGGCTCTCACTAGTATGAATGACACCTGTAAGACTGGTGCCTGTTGACGTGAGTCACTGGTTGAAGCCCGGCTTGGCTTGCTATGATGAGTTTGAGGAGGTGAATGTGATAGAGCTGTGGAGGTCAATCCCTCCAGGATTTCATGTGATTATTGTGAGAAAAATGCCCGACTTTGAAGCAGTGTTTCTGAAGAACTGTGAGCTGAATTGTCACATCACATACTCTTGTAAATTTGCAGTAACAGTGTAAGGAATTGGAAATTGTAGGCAAAAGTTGTGATGATCTGCTGGTTGAAGAGAGCTGTCATTAGACGCTTAACTCTAATTGCCATGATTTGTGAAAAAAGCAAAAGGCAAAATTTTGACATAATTCTCATTGCCAAATCAACGCTGGTTTTGAGGCACAGAAGCAGCTATGAAAATCTGCTGCTTTTACCCAGTCAGTCCACACGTGATGCCAATCATGCAGATGCCGTCATAATAAAGTAGCTTTTTGAAGTGAGCAAAACAGCTCAGGTAGGTACTTTGGTTTCGAGGCAAAGCCAACATGTGCTGCCTCCCGTGGTTCTTATTGCAGCAGAAAAATCACAGGCTATAGGAGCAAAATGTCAGGGAGATTAATGATCATCTGAACTTCCCTTTTATCACTGCGTTCATACACACCGATTCTGACCCTTTACCTAGATCTCTCATGAGTTAATTATTTCAGCACAGCCACCGAACGCTGCAAATGTCAAAGATGGCACCGTTCAATGCTGCCCTCTTCCCAACACCTTCATCCCTTTCCCTGCTTTCTTCCTTTCTGTCCTCCTCATCACCATGAGGCAAATTTTTCCAACATGGCACGATTTCAATGACCCTAAGTTTTGCCACACTGCACCCTTTAATCAAAAATGGACTTCCACAAGAAGGGTTTTGGCTGCACTGTAACCCAGAGCTGCAGGAGAGAAAAGGGGTTGTGTTAGCTTCTACGCCAGTGTCTATGCAGAGAGCAAAGCACAGGATGGTAAGAAGGTACAGCTCCAATCCAGCACCCTCTTTTGTGACCATATGCATTGAGTCAAATTAACATATATTCGAGAGCTGAACTTGCAAATGGAAAA
This sequence comes from Beryx splendens, assembly GCA_900312565.1. Lineage (NCBI taxonomy): Eukaryota > Metazoa > Chordata > Actinopteri > Beryciformes > Berycidae > Beryx > Beryx splendens. Next base: position 11,071 of record OMOV01095023.1, read on the forward strand.
TGTGAAGATTCACATGTTTGAAGCTTCTGAAAAATCCTTTCTTGTAGACAGAATACCGGCAAGTGATGCATCAAAAGTAGCAGGGAGGCTAAGTAAGGAAACATGCTAATAAGGAGAGGATCAAAGAGGCTTAGGATGCTGTTGGACTGATGTTGACCCTGTTGCCTTTAAATGCTTGTGTTTACCTCTTACATAGTGTTAGTTTGTGCACCAAGCCTTTCAGTTTGAAAAAGTCTAATTCCAAGTTTAATGATCATTGATGGGGTACACTACAACCACACTTTCTTTTGTTTGCAAAAAAAGGAGGTGGTTTGAGAGACTGCATTGCAACATCAACCTCTGGTTAATGAAGCTGAAGAGAGGCGTGTCTATGCTGTAATAACAAGGTTAGTCCTGAGGGCATCGCATTCACACGGGCCTGCTGATCAACCTGCTCCCCTCATCACTCACACTGCGGGTTTCCTGGGATCAGATAAGCCAAGTGAAGGACTGGGTTTGGTTTAGATCTGTTGTGATTTGATATTCAGGAGAGACGTGTGAAGTATAACAACCATGTCAAGTCCAAACCAGGACTCAGAGCTGCCTGTGGGAATAAGACGCCCTGTTTCATCAGTCCAATTGAACCACTGCAGCCTATTAAGCCATGCAGCCATAGGAGGAATGCTATCAAGTGAAGACCTCCAAATAAAACAGAGAACGTTAACACAACAGTAGGTATTTGACTACCATTGTTGTGTTAACGTTCTCTGTTTTATTTGGAGGTCTTCAC
>OMOV01095025.1:0-12644 GCA_900312565.1 Beryx splendens
CCTGCCGGAGAAACCGCAGAGCTGCTGGCTCCAAGGAACGGCCCTCTCAATCCCTACCGCAGCCAGAGCTCCGCCGAGTCTCCCGCACCGAGTGCCGCTGAGCAATCCAAGCGCCTGCCAGCACTGAGGCAGCAAAGCAAGGCTGCACCGCTGACTGCCTACGTAACTTTGGGCATGTTTGAGCAGGGACAGAGCAGGTGAAGGGCGTGGGAGGAAAATACAACCAAACTGTAACACTCCAACAGTTAGATCGGCCAGTCAGCTTTATGTTAGTGTAGCGTTGTCCTGAAGCTAGTGATGTAGGAATGTGATGACTCTCTACATCACTGATCGCACTAAGTGGTTGTTACATGCCAGGGGCAGAGGAGCGGCGTTGCAATCAATTTGGAATGACAGTAAAGAAATTAGAAGTATTGTAGCTTAATCACTGAAGTAATAGTCTGTGATTGTAAAAACGGTGGGCTCAGAAAGGCACTCTGATTACTGATACTGGTTACTCTGGTTGTATAGACACAGTTCCGCTGCAGGGTGTCCGATAAGAACTTCACCGGATGCCAATATGTTTCCCAGTGTTCTTTATTCACTACCACACGATCAACACATGCTCAGTTCTCCTCCTTAATTACTGGTTTCAAACTGGTACATACAAGGATGGGGTGTGTGGTTCTCAAAGACAGTATGAACAAAACAGAATTGAATGTTTGTTACAGTTACTTGGTTATACCTCTCAAACTGCCAGTTTACATGTAGAAAAACACATAGTGGCCAGTAGTGGATATTGCAGTAGGCCTATCGATGTCATTCATAATTATCCTTTTACTTATGAGCTGAACTAAGATAACTCAACATACATTCAGCCCCCCTTCAGGGGAAACTAAGAATTACAAATGAGCCTACTGCCATCTATTGGTGAAAGGAAAAAACTGCAATCTCACCTCCTCCATCCTGACAAGAAAAACTTGGGATAGTGGGTAAGTCAGTAGTCCAGGCAGAGCGAGGTTCATGTACTAGGGGGAGAGAGAGGTTATCCTGGTCAGGAAAAGGGTACGTCGTCAAAGTGATGGCCTTTTTACAGTGATATTTTCATATAAATACATTTCCATTTGGCTACTTTCCATTGCCGATGGATATAACTCAATAGTAGTTAAACCAATACCCAGTTCATGAAAGCTTTTATATTGAACACCCAGTGTAGATCTTGCATGTCGAACATTGTGCATCACAGCTGCTGCCCTGAGTCACACTGAAGTCTGAGGCTGAGATATTCTCCACATACTAAGACAGAGCTGTATATTCATGTAGCAACACTGGTTTCATTTCATTCAAAGTCATTGAAAAGTTTTAAGGAATTTCAGCATTGATAACGCCAACATTTCTAATATTGATAACACCTGGAGCCATATTGTTTACTATATCTGACACTTTGTATCAACATTAAGTTAATTTTGTGATGTTTTTCTTTCTGTCTGTGATAAAAAGCCCTGGTTTGTGTAGCAATGGCACGTTTCATGTAAATGTTGAAGATGTAGTTTTGATGTTACAGATGTGGATGGTTTTTAAAAAATCAGGTTCTGTGTTTGTTGTTAAGGTGGATGTCCTTGTTTGCGTTAAATGTTAAAAACTGTGGTAAACTGTTTGAGTGTGGCAGGAAAGCTGTCACATAGCAATTCAGATGTGCATAAGCTAGTCAATTAATAGTGCAGCATGAAATGTTATCCAGCAAGTTATTAAATATGCCAAATGATAATGTATGAATGGGGTACTGGTATTTATTGGGCAGCTGATGGCTATGGAATCATCAGTATCAATATTACACGCATCCCTCTCAGCATGAAGCTTAAAACAGGAGATACTAGGCACAGGACTTTATAGTCTCAGAGAATGGCTAATTCCTACACCTTGGTAACACAGTATCTATTTTATTTGGATCTAAACCAAGGTTGATTAAATCCACCCAGTTAAATATTGATCATGGAAGTGAGCCCATTGCTAGCAGAACTTTTTTTTACCTTGGCTCCACTCTAATCTCGAGGCAACAGTATGGCCTTAAAGGCAACTGGCAAGGTTACTGCTGGGAATGCGTTCTTGGCCGGAAGAAGATGAACAAGGACTGTTAGAGTTAGCTAGGGGCCACAGTGGAAATACGTTTAGAAACTTTATCGCTATCATTGACAAGCGCGTTGTCTTTTTTTTAAACTGTCAAATAAACTAAATAATTTCTTTAGAATCGATCACAACAAAATTGCAACATACATGCACACAACATACAACAGCATGTAGTCATTGCTCAGTGAACACACACTATAGGTAAACCTTTTAGGTCAAACTGAGATTTAGATTTAGTAAATTAAGTGAAATAAATGTAAAAATCTGGCTTGAAGTTTATAGTTTAATTATAGCTAGCTTTCATTAGTGACCTGTATCTGCCGCTAGGTGGCAGTAAGGCGCTGCTGAGCATCTACACTGCAGACAATCCACAACCAGAAGAAGGCTAGCTAGTTTAGCCAGCTAGCGCGCTCCCATTACACTAATGTCGTTATGCTAGCTAACTGCTAACATCAGGACAGAGAGGAAGCAGACTGAAACGATAACATCATTTCTTGGGTGCTGATCTACTGGGAGACGTAACAACCTAATGTTTGGAGTAATTGTTTGTCAGCCCGTCAAAAGTTTGATCGGGCCCAAACTTGCTGGATGATTCTCCTGAAATTTTAAGGCCCTGGATCCACGGTGCTTGGGTAAACCACAACCGCGGACCATCGCGAGCTCGGGGAGTACTGTGTAATTCAGTAGAGCAACGTCTTACGAAATAGCAGTTAACATCAACGATTCACTACAGCGAAAACCCCCCGTGAGCACAATGTCACATACCGGACCCCCTCCTCGATGGCGGAATTGTCCCAGAAGAGGACAACCTGTGGCAGGTAAGACTCAAAAAACGAGCTAACCAGCTTAGTGAGCTGCGTTTGCCCTGAGCCGTGCTGCACGATACACACACGGGCAACCTGACAGACCTTTTCTGGATGCGTGGGATCCACTCTTCAGTTCGGCATACATCCAGCACACCAATCAGCATTCATTTCAACACAATTTCACCTTTTAGATGAGGTTCGCTCAAGATTTCTTCCACCGTCTCCCTTCAAAATATAACGTGGTCCGAGCAGCGCGACTCAATTGGGAAAGTTTAGATTTTGCTGAAATGACGTGATGCTCGATGTGTCAGTTGTATGCCGACTTTAATATAAGACAGTACCGATTCATAAAAGCTGAGTCATGTTCTACGAAGTGTGTACGTCTGCCAGCTAGCAACCTCAAATTAAAATGTTAGCTTTTTAATGGAGTTTGGCGTACCGCTGTCTCCATAAGAGAGTCCTAGAAGGAGTGCTCTGTTTATGTTGCCTAGCTAACTCTGCTAACTAGCAAGCTAGCTAATCCGCTACCATAGCTCTTTGCGGATAGTGTGTGTGTGTGTGTGTGTGTCGTTATTAACAGTAACTTGGTTTTGGAGCCAAGAGGATGCGCTTGGCGTGGCTGTGTCGTTTAATTGTTTTGCCTCTTTAAAACATCAGCGAAGAGCAGCTACCGAGCTAGCCCCTGTCGTCGCGTCGTCACGTGTCAAAACAAACCTAACGTTAGCCCCCAGCACACGTCGTTTTAGCTCATCCAGACAGCTTTTCTGGGCCAAGATACAGCCGTAAGACCGGGATACTTGTTACGCTACAGACACTTATGATAAATACTGAAGGGCCAAGAGCTTTACAGGATTACTGAAAGATTAACGTTACCTTGTGACACTCACAGGAAGGCTCACAGGGACAGAGCATCCTTCCAGCTGCAGCAGTTATGACCTCTGTGCTCCCATCCGTGTGTCACCAATAAAGTGAATGTGAATCAAATCTCGGATGATTAACGAGATAGTCAGTTAGGTTATGAGAATAACTATCTGTGTCAACTTTTCTATGCCTTTATTGCCAACACTATATGAGGGATATAAGGTCATTGCCGTGTTTATTTTGAAAACAACCACAGCATCCTCCCTTACTTGTACTGTACTTGTATACCAGAAACTCTCTATTCTTTTTCTTGAAGGTTTTTAGGTCTTAAAGGTTAAACCAAGTTAGATATATATATTTTGTCAGGGCGCTAATCTGAGAAATGTACCCTTTTAGATCTAATTTAGTATGGCTTGGCTAGAGAATCACCGTTCCATTATATGTGTGTCTGTTCCTTGCTAGGTAAATTCCTGCCAATGAAAACAATGTTGGGTCCCAAATATGACGACAAAGTTCCAGAGGAGAATAGGTTTCATCCAAGCATGCTGTCAAACTATTTAAAAAGTCTAAAGGTAAGTAATTCCATGAAGACATACATACTTTGGCAGTGCACGTCGCTGAGATTTTGAAAATGGCAAAACCATGTCACACTGGGGTGTCTATTTTGTTGTTTGTCTTTCTTCAGGTGAAAATGGGCCTGCTGGTGGATTTGACCAACACTACTCGCTTTTATGACCGCAACGACATTGAAAAAGAAGGGATCAAATACGTCAAGCTTCAGTGTAAAGGGTATGAATAAATCCACTATCAGGAGTGTTTATAGTGCATTGTTCAGTGGTGAGTTGCTGGATGAAATTTTAGGCTATTTTACGTCATTATAATGATGTCATCCCATGTGATTTTAGCCATGGAGAATGCCCTTCAACAGAGACCATAGAGATGTTCATCAGGCTGTGTGAACACTTCATGGAGAAGAATCCCACAGAGTTAATCGGTAAGGAGACCAAAGCATAACCAGGCCTAGACCGTCCCAAGTCAGTAACTCATCAAGTGTGTGCTTCATTTGTGGCAAATCATTTGCATCCACGTCACATACAGCCCCCATCTGCAGGCATTTCCCAGCCAGTTTGCCTTTTTAGTCTAAATAAATGGCACAAATGAATGCAACCCATTGCACATGCATAGTACTAAGTGTCCTCCACATATTAAATAACCAGAATTGTTTATAGCACTGAGAACACCGTATTGAACTTTTAGCTGGGATCTGCTGTAATTTACAAAGACATACATGGTTCCATTTTCTTTGTCACCCATCACTACACTGCTTTCTGTCTCTGTTAGAGCTACATTTGCACCTCTTTTCTCTGGCTGTTACCTTGATTGCAGTCCATTTGTATTTTCCTTTCCTCATTATTACATTACGTTGTGTTTTTGAGCGCCTTGGTTCAGTGGAGATTATGCATTTGTCATTTCATTGTGACTTGCACCAGTCGGATTTGGGCCGAAACAGGCTTCTAGGTTCTAGGTTGTCGTTTCAGAGAATTTTCCCAAAGCTAAAATTTCATATCACATGCTTTGAGAGAGACATCAGAAATTGAAGCAAAGCATCGTGAATTTCCTCAAGGAAAGAAAACCCCATTGGCTGTATGTGAGTTTGCACCTTGTGTTAAATTACTTTTGGAATAGTGCTGCCTGAGCAATACCTCATTTAGATGTAGATGTTTGACTATCCTAGTTCCTTTTTACTCCTTAGGCATTCAAACTTCCCCTTATCCTACTCTGCATAAATTCTAATCCCTGAGCATGGTCTGTTCCTGAGAACATAAAGGAACACCTGGAGCCCCACTGCTTCGTTTGTGAAGAAATTAAATCTGTTGCCTCATTTTGCAGTAGAGTCTTAACGGTATACTCTGCTTTGTGAGCGGGATTTCTTTTAATACAACAGACAACAGTATTCCTGTTGTGTGGGTATGATTAAAAGAATTCATGTGTAATCTCTTAAGACGGTAAAATCTGAACGTGAGCAACTCTTTCCCAAAATATGAAACCGGGATGATTTCCTAGGGATAAAGGCGAGGTGCTGCCGCAGAAAGAAGCAGCATACTCCAACGTCCCAGCAGGTCCGCAAAGTCTCCCATTCATGGTCAGTGCAGAGACTCCGGACCTCTCAGGCGTCTTGATGACACCATCGGTTTGAGTCTCAGCTCCAGCCGTGGGGGAAGATTTGTTCATATTCAAAAATATTGAACTCGCCCACAACATGGGAGTAATATACTATATGTTGTGTTAAAGTGTATTCCCGTTTAGAGGTGAATCCCACCTAATTAAGTATTCAATTCCCTGCAGAGCTTTTACAGTCACAACAAAAGAATTCAAGGCGAACCATGACTTTGAGCTGAACACATGACTGAACACTGACGTGACTCTGCATAATATTCCTACAGGAACGTATGTCTCTGCGGTACTCAGTGATGTGTTTATAACGACTCTGTCCTACTTGATGGTATTTTTTTCTTCTGTGGTATCGCTGTAATTGTCTTGTTGTGATATTTGTAGTATCCGTCTGAAATTTCTGACAGTATTACTATAGTACTTTATTATACAAGCTGAGCCACCTCCATGTTATTGTCGTTAAAATATAATTGCACTTGTAGGGTTATTATTGTGATAGGAATGTTGTAGTGACATAAGATGAGGTACGACCAGGGCTGATAAAGTTACTGCAAACGTTTTGAGTGGATTGATGCACTGATAAACCACTGAGAGCTTTCACATAGCCTGTAGATAGTAGCGTTATACATAGTATTGATCATGTATCGATAGCTTATTAACTTCATCGTTTCTTGTTCACTTGGGCTATTAATGGTATCGACTGCAATCTTGGCGTGAAGGCCACAATCTCGTCTGACTTAAAGTAACATTGTTTTCAACGGTAGTGGTAGATGGCGAAGAAAAGGTTTGCATAAAACTAAGCCGTATTTTATATCTGGAACCATAATAATCTTGTAATCATTTTTTTTTAGAGGTATCTATGCAAATATCGCAGCAAAAAGTTAAAAACAAGCAGTTAGTATAGGTAAAAAAATCCTTTAGTAAGCCCATAAAGAAAATACCATAAAGTCACTTGAAACCTAACGTGGTGTATCACACACACACTGCACGTCCCTAAAGGAATATTAGATTGTCTTTTCATAAGATGTGCATGTGGGAATGAACCCCTTTGATGATTTTTAGGAATAAAGAATGAAATCTATTTTTGGCTCAAAGTCATTGAGCCAAAAATGTCATAATCTTTACTGGCAATATTAATATTCTTCTAGGTTATGGGCCACAGTACCGTTAATGGGTCAATATTCAACGAGGCATCACAAAATACATGGAAATCCAGACGAACTTGGCAGGAACGTTTTTTTTTTTTCATTTTCATTTTATTTCACTTTTTATCCTTACAGCAAATTGACAGGCGAGACATTTTTCACTATTTACATTTAAGTCATTTAGCTGATGCTCAGAGCGACTCAGTAAAATGTTAGAGCTTGGACAGTTACATGTATGTACCAGGCTATGGATTCAAATCATCGGTATCAATGTGAATAATCGTGTGATATTCAGATATTGCATGAGTTGTGTTGAAACAATTTCAGTGTATTCCGGTGAAGAAAATTCAGTTCTGCCTTTTTCATTGAACGTATTTAGTGTAAAAGTGATGGAAATACTGTACATCACGTTTTAATCAGATGCCGACAGCCACCGCCTATGTAAATTGTCCCCCGCTGAGTCAGAGCCATCTTACAATAATGCAAGTACTAAATCAACAAGGCTAATATGTTAATTCAAATGCTAGGCTAGTGTTTAGCTGTTTCCTAGCAACCAGAATGCTGCGGAATGCGGAAGGTTATGATGTCACAAGACTTGAGACTTCATCTGACAGGTAGCATTGTCTTTCTTAAGAATGACTCGCCTGCACAGGATCAATGCACTGGCCTCTAGCTCTGTGCACGCAGCGCCAGTGAAGGGACCCTCTAACAGAGTGGTGCTAGAGGACAGACGCTGCAGCCAGGGGCCCACAGAGGCTCCTGTCTCCTCCTCCGGGACCTCAGGCCGGGCCGGACAGCGGGTTAGATTCCCGCCTCTTCCTTCGCTTGACCTCTGCAGTGAGAAGCCAACCTCATCCCAGGCCGCAGAGCGGGTTAGATTCCCACGTCTTCCCTCGCTTGGCAACAAGCCAACGGCGACCCCCAAGCAGCTCCGCCAGCAGAAGCCGACAGCTCTGGAGCCTCTGGACTTTGTCAGTGCCCGCAGCGGCATGGGTGAATCCAAGTGGGTCCAGCCCCACCCTGTGTGTAGCCCCCAAATTTGTCCCGGCTCCTCAGCGCATCCTGGACTCATGCTGCCCAAGAGGGAACAAATTGAACCCTGCAAACTAAAACCTTGGGTGCCTCCGGTGCCTGCAGCACCACCACGCATGCTGCGCAACGCTGAAAGAGTAGCGCTGATGGGTTCCAACGTTGTGGAAGAGACCCAGAAGAAGAAGAAGAAGAAGAAGAGGGAGAAATATTAAGGTGTGTGGAGAGAGAAGGGTCAGTGTAGGGTCAGACAGGGACATGCCGGCCAAAATCCTGCGGCATATTTATCGTCCAGCCCTTCCCCCCCTCGCATGGTATAACCTGACCACCTGTGTGACCGAGCCACAACCTGCAGCTGACCCACAACCAGAGTTCACCAACTTCACCACCTGTCTGGTTCAATAAATACATTCCCTCATTATCCCTTTCCCTCCGTGCTTCTGTGATAGTGTAAGAATACCCAAATAGTTTGCTTCTACCCCAGTTGAGAGTTTTTTGTTTTTTTTTCCAGTTGATGGATATGATTTTACATGAAATAGATAGAAGATTGGAGGAATTATACTACAAAAACGTTTTAAAAAGAAGAATGTTGTTCCCGTGTTGCAGGCGATGTGATTGTGCTGCATTACGTTCATACCAAATACCAACAAGCCGTTTTCCTTCACAATAAGGAAAAGTTTGTTTTTAATACTGTAACCTGTTTAATAACCCATCACCTATTTCAGTAAGCTGATTTTAAACCGTTCACAGAAGTACGCATGCATCGTTTCTGTCCCTGTGACCTGTGCGTGTTTGATTGCTTGTTAGGTCACAGGCTTACCTTTTGTGTCCAGCAGGGGGCAGCCTTACTCCACAATTGGACAGGTTCAAATAGCAGTAGGGTGACATGTTGTCTTGTTAACCTTTATTTATCCAGGGAAGTTGAGGAGAAGGTGAAGAAATGTTGCAAGATTTTTCCAGGGTACCTGCCTAACCATTCAACACACCTCTAGTTTGTTACTTTAGCTTGCTCTTTATATCGCCTCCCGCCTCTATGTTTGTGTGAATGTGTAGCCTATATTTCTGTCTCCTGTTTTCAGTGTGTTAGTGTGGGTGCTGCTTTCTGTCTGTCTCTCTCTCATGCTCTATCTATGTGTTTTACAACAGACGAGCTAGAAAGAGAAATGGCATGTAAGAGCTCAGGAGCAAGTATTTTATTGAGAAAGAAGAAGAAGTCGAAGACCCAGGTGCTACATTCCTGTAGATACCCAAGCGTAAGATGTAGATAATGGATTAATTGTGTTAAATGCTTTCCAATGGAAGTTCATTCATTTCACATGACAGAATCTGTCCCTGCTGCATCGTTCTGTTGCAGATGTGTTGCATTGTGCTGCAGCCGGCGTTGCATTTGTTGGGTTTATTCATCTTAAACGTAGTGGTTATGCATGCGTCGGTGAGAGAACATGAAGTTGATTACCAGGAACATATACCGTACATCAGTATCATGATTAACTATCACAGTGCTGGTGTACAGAGAAATACATCTCTGCACACTGTGACGCTCCACTCACAATGAATGAGAGCTTGACTTTGTGGACTCTCGGCATGTTTGCAATGTATTGTAGATTTTTTTCCTTCAATTTTGAATGATGTTTGTTGTCAGTGTTACAGACAAAACCATTTGGTCGGTTTTATGTCCATGGAGTCTCTGTTTGGTTGAACATGAGGCATGATGTCATCGATTCGTGGGGCAGAATCTCTTTTCTCTTATTTCCTTACTAGTCTGGTAACGGCGACAGGAGTAACGGCGACAGGAGTAACGGCGACAGGAGTATCTGTGCGTTATCTAATAAGGTTTTCTTCTATTTGCAAGTTACGTGACAAGCTTATAAGCCCAAAGTGTAAAGGAACTCCAAGAAGAAACAACGACACTAATGGTATTCTTTGGGCCTTGGGCTTGGGCCTTGAATAGCATTATGTTCCCTCTTGACACCCTTGATGGGAATGCAAATTTCCAAGCTAGTCAGGAGAACCGTCTAGACGAACGGAACTCTCCTGAAGCAGAAGTATAACTTATTCAAATGAGTGATTTTGAATGACAGGGTTTGAATTATTAGTTGATTGTGCTGCTGTCAGAAGACATCGTGTGTGTAAAATTATGTATCTCTCGATCAGAATAATTTCTCTAATCATTGGTCCGCTACTGCCACACCCGCTGTCAAGCTCTCAACACTGTTCTGGCTCAATGACCGTACTTTTTTGTTGTTGTCTTGTTTTCATTCAGCTGTAGGAGTTGGTAAGGAAGCCGGATCCAGCTGTCTTTCACTTCCTTTTCAGTGGGACACCTTCTTAATGTTCTGCAGTGACACCCTATGCCCTGAGGCAGCCTGGGGGACACCACCAAGTATATATATGGCTACACAGGTTGCACTTTCACACTGAGGACAGCAGGGCGCTCTCTGATATCTCATTCCAGCGTGGTGTGTGTCCAGAGCCGCCGCTGCCCACTGACTGACTTGTAAATGAAATAGTTTGAACCTTGCAGTGTCATTTCAGTAGTGTTCTCTCTTAAGCCGCTCTGTGATGAGCCGTTGTCGCCTCTGTAGCGCACAAGTCCAAAGTAGACGGCTGAGGTAAATCTGATCACGTCTGTCCGCTGACTGAAGTTGATTCCATCTTCATTAGTGTCAGCCAGACAAACATCTCAAGCTGCCTGCTAGTTGTAGGGGAAATGTTAGCAGTCAGATGAGTTTTATTTGTCACCGCACTGCCAGAACCCTGCTGTGCACCTGGCTAAGTATGCCTGTCTGTGAGACTCTGTCACTCTCTCTGCGTCGGGAGGATTTGCTTTCATAGCTCAACCTTTCTGCTCTTTCTTGAAATGGGGAAAACAAATATGAGTGTGTTTTTTTTGTCTCTGCCCTTGGGGGTGTTTTTGTTCCCCAGGAATTCAGTCTGTGTTTTGCAGATAAGTTATACTCATGACTATTTTCCTACCTTTCTTTCCTGCTGCCTCTCTTCACCTCCCTCTGTGTTTCATCAGTCTCTAGCTCTCTTCGGGTCTACGGGCTGGGTGACAGACAAGATGATTTTGACTTGGATTTAAAGCCAAGTTCCCCCCCCCCAGGAGAACTGATTGTGCCTGGGAGTATGTTGAGTGTCTGACTTGACGCCCAGTATGCACAAGACTTCAGTCTCCACCGTACTGCATCTCAGAGAGGACTGATCAGTTTAGAAGTGGATGCGCTCCCACAGGGCTGCTGAAATAATAATGTCTCCACATTATGTCACGTTAACTTGATTGCACGAAGGCGGTGAGGATGATGGATGGGGGATGGGGGGGGTGGATGGAATGGCGATACATGGATTTAAGCATATCCGGATTAGGAGCAGAACGTCAGCTAAATGCCTAAGATGTAATATAAAGCGGGGAGTAATTGACCTCTGCGCTTTCTCTTTGTTCTCCCGAAGGTGTTCACTGCACGCACGGCTTCAATCGGACAGGCTTCCTGATATGTGCGTACCTGGTGGAGAAGATGGACTGGAGGTAAGGTCCTACACCCCCCCCCCCATGGATCAGTGCTGGGCACGTTTGTTGTTTCCCAGAAGCTGGATCATTAACCCCACAAGCCCTGTCCCTGCAGCGGTCAGCCCCTGCTGATATATCCTACATGTGCGATGGCGTGAGAAGTTGCGCCGTCAGTACCAATCAGGGCACGCTTCATAAAGTAGCCCGCTGGATAGCGAAGGCTCAACTCAGACGTCAGAGGCGCTGAATAATTCACAGCCAGCTGAGCAAAGGACGGATGAGAATGTGTCTTAAGTCCGAGGTGCAGCAGATGGAGGGAGTCAGGGAAAGGGAAGCAGCATCTTTTGAATTCTCTGGAAGCTGTAGACGTGTAGGCAGGATGAGCCCCTCCCACCACCCACCACTTCCTCTGTAATGTTCTGAAAGCATCTTCATCTGGCCCAGGCTGCGCAGTGGCGTGTGTTGTTAACATTATATGAATAAGAAAAGACAACAATGGTAGTCAGTTTTTTAAAAGACCAGTGTTTGCCCCTGAAAAATAACTACAAATCCTCCGCATGATGGTAAACAGAACGTCACTGAGGTCAGAAAACCTGATGCACCGTGAAGGTGTGATGTTCATCTCATAGCTGTAAAGTCAACTAGGGCTGAGGATCAAGTGAGCAGCACACACACCAATGTATCAGTATGTTGAAATTTAATATATTGCAATGCAAAAAAGTGACAATACAGGAAAACATACAGGCAGGAAAAAGAATGGTGATATTAGTTATTATATTTTTGGATAGTGCTAGCAAATCAAAAAAAGCTCTCTGTGAGTCTCTCCTCTGTCTCTTATCAGTGTGGAGGCAGCTGTGGCTGCGTTCGGCCAGTCCCGCGCCCCGGGGATCTACAAGGGAGAGTACCTCAAAGAGCTTTTCCGTCGCTATGGCGACGTGGAGGACGCGCCCCCCGCCCCCGCGCTGCCGGAGTGGTGCTTCGAAGACGACGACGGGGAAGCGGATGATGAAGACAACG
>OMOV01095028.1:0-14296 GCA_900312565.1 Beryx splendens
TCGTCAATCTGACACTCTGATCTGATACTGCTTTCAATGTGCTTGCTGTGTTTGAGTGCTTCATTTCAGCCTTACAAGCACAAAAGTCTTTACAGCTAAATGTCATTTCAGTCCGACTTTAAAATAAAGATAGTAATTATTTTCAGTGTTCAAAAACAAATTTTCAAAAACTTAAGAGAATCTCCCTTTGAATTTTCTTATTAAATATGGTATTTTACAGGCTAATGAATGGCTTGTAATGTGATTGGATGTCATTCAGCACAACCACTTTAATAGATTTAAGATTTAGATTTCATCCCGCTGTTGTCATTCAGCTAGGAATTCAAACTACTACTCACAACCTACAAAGTCCTTATTATGATGAGTTTTTAATGTTTTTGCTACTTATTTTCACAAGATCATGCCATTGTTTATTCTGTATATTTACAGCTAATCTTTTTGTTTAGATCCAGCCTTTACGCCTTAAGCCTCAGCAGTGGAAATAGTGAAAGTCATGAAAAGTGAAAATATTGGAAAAGTTACATTGGAGCAGAACAGAAATCCTAATGGAGCGATACGACTGCAGTTTATGGAAGGAGGAAGATGAGTGATGCATGCAGTCTATAAGGAAGGCAGGCCCATGATAATCCAGTCAAGCAATAGTTACATGATACAAGTTTGCATGATGATAGAAACATTAAACAAGCATGTTCTGCTATGCGTGTGAACTGATTTCTTCTCAAAGTGCAGGTAATAATTAGTTTGTGTGCATGTAAATGTAACTGAAAAACAAAAGAAATGTTTGTTTGCATGCCACTTATTACCTCCAAGTAGTTCCATCTCCTCTGTTATCTAGGTCCATTTACTGTGCACCCCCATTCCAAAATGTACAGCCCTTTTTTTTTAATATCAGAATATTTTCTCCTGTGCCTTTAAAGGTGCCGGCCGTCATTTGTGGATAAAAGGGCAAAATGCATACATTCCTTTGCCTTTTTGCATGCAAGTAAGAGCTTGGTGTTCTGGAAAACAAGGAATAACTATCACTGTCAAAAATTCACAGGACCTAATCTATTTTTCTTAGCTGTGTATGAAAATAACGAGTTGGGGTATTACACTGAATGTTATATGGTCGATGACGAGAAAAAACAAGCAACAGAACTCACAGAACAAAACGTCATGCAGCTCTGCATACTGCAAGTTAAGCTGGCAAATAGACAAGAGCTATGCAGTAAGCAGAGTTGGTCAAATAGCAGGTTAATGCTAATATTGTTGATCATATCTTTCAAATTCCAAGATACTGTACTAATTGTTATCTGTTTGAAATGTTGATTTATCCAGCCCAGGGTTTTGTTGAGCACTATAATCTCTCAACAACACCCTGCTTCACTTTCATACAAGTACCGTACATAAACTCACACCTGGGAGCTGCCCAGTATGACCACAGTCTCCTATATTGGCCAATGATCAGCTCCACTGGAGCAACTGTTACAGGTTGCAGTATTAAAATTTGCATTTGGATGGGGAAGGATAAGTTGGAAGGATATTTATTGACTCAGCATTTATTACAGCCTCCCATTCGTTTGAGTTTTTTTTGTTGTAATTTTTGGCATTTTATGCTTTGTTTGACAGATATAGTGAGAGAGAGACCGGAAGGTATGGGGGAGAGAGAGGGGAGGACATGCAGCAAATGACCGCGGGCCGGATTCGAACCCAGGTTGCTGCAGGAAGGACTGGGCCTTATGGTACGCGGTCTACTCGGTGATTCACCGGGGCACCCCCCATGCGTTTGTTTATGTCTTACATAGTTCTTATGCTTATGGGACTGTCAAAATTTTACACTATATTGAACTCTCTGGCTTATCTATGTGAACATTTTAATGTTGCACTACATTTGCTTCTATATGTAACAGTTAGATGCAGGATGTGAAACTGTGTGAATCAGTAATTTGATTACCTGTAAAAAAGAACTGAGGGCTCTGGCAAGAGAGTCTATCTGTGTCTATATACACTTGTGCCATTTTGCCCTGTGGGAAGATGTTTAGTAGGTCTCCAATGAATCATCCCAAAATAGGCTCTGCACGTCCAGCATGGTCGCCAGCTCCAAAATATGCTTCTGTAGAAGGCTACTCTCCACTGTGTCCTGTTTGGGGAGCTCAGGGTATGACTCTGGGAAGCTCCTGGACTCCTGCAAGTACAACGCAAACCACCGTTTATTCCGTGAAAATATCACAACAACCCTGAGGCCTGATCCAATAGGCCGTAACCTCTGTCAGAATACTAATACTGTATATAGCACAGTATTTATACAAGGCACTAATGTCTAGTCCCTGAAATTTCAAAAACTGCAGCTTGGCAGAGCTGTGAAGACAAAAGTCAGGGGTCAAAGCCTTAGAGTGCCACAATTCACATGTTTATGGCTTCCATCGCCCTCAGTGTTAAACACAAGGATTTGGCTGCAGCACTACAACTGCTCATATAAACCAGTTGCTTTGCCCAGTTATCCCCATATTACTCACTTTACCTTTAGTATCAAGTACCACAACAGAACAAAAATCATCAAAGCTGGTGACAGAAACACTGCAACCATCACTTTTAGTGATCCTTCTTTAGTGAAACAAAACAAGAACAATAAAATCTGCATTTTCTGGAACATTTACATGCAGTTTTATCTGCATACTGAGTTATTTAACTGTTTCACAATGTCTCTTTGCAACAACTGCATGCCATTTTATTTCTAATTGTTTTATATGTAATTGTCGTATTCTTTATATTTTTTTCTTTATATAGAGAATGAGGATGCCTTCATTCCCATGCATGAAATAAACATAACATTTTTCTGAATCTTCTGTTCAGAGGGTGCAGAAAGATGCAAGGACCAACAAACTGGCATCAGGTTTGCATATACAGCGTAGCAAGGAAGTTTGTGTCTTTCAAAATGGATTAAAAGTTTGAACAGTTGGATCTCATTTTGAGGATTTCAAGAAGATCTGAACTCTAGTCTCTGCTGAGAAACAGAGGAAGCAGGCAAGGTAGCTGCATAATAGCCAGTTAAGCTTGACTTGTTGCTATTTTTTGCATTCAAACAACCGGTGCGCCTCACTTCATTGTCAAGTCAGAAGTCACAAAGTAGAAGCACGTGCTCCCCGGTCCAGGTTAGAGAAGATAGCTGCAGCAACAGTGACTTACCCGGAAGAGCTTATGGAGTCTCAGTGCAGCAGAGCAGAACACAAAGCGGATCAGCAGCAGTCGAAGGAACTCGTCACCAAAGAATTGTAAAAAGGCTTGATCTGTAAAGATGTTGAGGAAACAATTACCATTTCTAGTATTCTGGTTATTGTCCAATATACCTATTCTGAAAGAATACTACACAACACTAGGAGCTGTTGCGGGGTTTAAACCTGGCTATTTAAAGTAAGACATAATAAATGGTCCACTCTGATGTGATCCTTTATATGCTATTGCACAAATAATAAAATCTATCAGGTGTGAGTTACCTATGGTTCGTGATCGCGTTATCATCTGCCCGATGTCACGGTACACTTTCTGAAGAAACTCTTGCGCCCGCTCCCACAGTCCTCGTCGCACGCTGTTCAAGCCGCACACTGAGAAAAAAGCCAAGAGCGGGCAGTAGAGGAACAATGTGAAGAGACTGCCATGCTGAGACTGATCTGAAAAGGTAAGAAGAGTGACGGCAGAGGTGAGGACAGTTGACACATTTCCTCTCAACATTACCTCACTAATTCCAACATTTCCATAAAAATACTTGGTCAAATATGTGAGCACAGCATAACTGATTTCTACATACAAGTTTTCCATTGCCGTGATAATTTATGGGTAATCAACAGAAAATATATCAAAACAGTACGCTAAATCACTGAAGCTCTATTGTAGGGTGACACACACCTTGTACACTCTTGGGATATGCTGTGGGAGACAGTAGGCACACAAGGGGCTGGCCAAACAGATTTGTGAAATTCTATTAGGAAACACAACAACAACAAAAAAGAATGTTAATTCGGAGTACATAGATTCATACAGTGATCACAACAAATAGAATTTCAAATAAATAAAAAATCTTTATATACCTTGTAGGCTGTGCTGTTTGAAGAATCCACAATGACAAAAAGCGGTTTCCGGGTGAAAGGGAATAAGTCCCCCGGATGAAGGCTGGGGCACACAGTAAACAAGCATTAGTAATGGTTAACAGCAATCATTTATATTCTGTCCTTGTCCTAAAAAGGAAAAAAGAAATGGCATTTCCCATTACTCCCATTATTTTCATCGGTGTTGGTGCATGATGGAGGGTCAATCTGGACTGATCGGGAGAGAAGCTCGGTTAAAGAGTGGAATGTCGGGCAGTTAATATTAGGTTAAACATGAGATATTGGGCTGATACCCAGCATCAGTATTTTCCAATTCCCAAAACACTTAAATTCGATAGCAAAAACAAGACTAAGTTGCTGAAGGATGTGATTGCTTGTGTCGCCCTCTGTTAAAGGAATTAAAGGAATTTCAGAGCACTTTGAATACGATCCAAGGGGAAACCTCTGCAGTTTAGTGACATCATCATGTTTATTGATCACTTCACAGACATGCACTGTATATGGTTGAGAAGAGAGAAAGAGCAGGAGAGGGAAATACAGAGGCAAGTAGGAGGACTGTTAAGTTGTATTTGTCTAAATTTTGTGCATCTCTCTGAAGCATTGAGGGACTATTGATTTGGCTACATTTAATCATCCAATTGTTATTGTTAGTTATTTTTTGAGATACTATGTACTATTCAATAAAGCATTAACATGACATGCAAATTTAACTCAGGTATCTGATGAGATATATCACCTTATCTTATCTGTTAACTGTTAGGAAGCATTAAAAAAGGAAAACAGGGCAAGTCAAGGAAAGAATCAGTAGAGATTTGCTTTGAATAGAGTTAAAGTTTAAGACCATTCTGATCAAGATCAGGCCACATGTCTGCATATTACTTCATGTATGAACCTGTGACATGTGACTGCATGTGGGTACCCCCAGTAAAATATAACCATTTCCACAACTGGAAATCGGCGCTTCGCTATCGTCTTGTGTTTCTGTTTTCATTCAGTCAAAATTGCTTTTGCTTTTGTGAGATAAGGTGGAACATTATTGGCAGATATTAACAATATCAACAAAATGCCATTTCATTTCTGGGGACAAGTATTAAAAATGCTTCTTCATCAGGAAATGAATGCCCCTGAACCTTCTTTGGCAGTCATGGTTAGTAGAGATCCAAATTTTGCAAAAATGACACCACAGTTCTGCTGTACTTCCAGTGTTGTTGTGAGGATGAGTACTTAATGGATGTCTTTAATACTTCCCCCCCCCAAACAATAAAACACTAGCAACCGCATCGCCATGCTACTGTCCCTCAGACTGATAGCAGACTTTGTTGTAACACCGCTAGAGTTGCAGCTACAGGTGGGACGTATAGCAGGGCTCGTCCGTGATTGGCTGCTGATGGGTTATGTCACCTGAAAGTTAAACTGCGGCCAAACTTTCCAAGGCAGCAAAGGTGACCATGGTTAACATCGGCCAACATTTCTATGATTGCAAATGGGTGGACGTTCAGCAACTTGTTTCTCAGGTTGTAGGTGTATACACATGGTTAGAGTCATAGTATGAGTTGGTGGGACTGCTGGCAAGTAGGAAGCAGTCAGATTCCAAACTGATTTGGATGGATGTTATTTGACTTATTAGTCACACTCACAAGCAAAAGTGGACGGGTGGTTCCATTAATTTTATCAGCTGAGTTGCGTTGAAGAAGGTAATGTTTTTGTAGGAACAGCATGTGGTTGCACTACCAGGTTTAAAAAGGTATTAACCACCTAGCATCCTTTTTTGATCACTCACATTTAAATACACAGAAATGCTATAAAATCTCAATTTTTGCTCATTTAAAAAACAAATATGTATATGAATATATCAGACTGACAGACAGATAAATAAAGAATAGATAATGTGAATTATAGATCCTCACCAGTGCATCTCTTTCTGGGCCTGATTCCTTTTCTGTACTGTCTCCCCATTTACCACATCTCGATTTGTATTTGTCAGAACTCCCCCAAAATCATATGGTCCTAAAAGAAATATCCAGAGAAAAAAGAAAAAATAATTCAGCTTGTAAACGACAATGTTTAGACTATACTTTAAAGGACGGCACCAACTTTCTGGGAGTTTGGCCCATTGGTCACCTTACCCAATATGAGGTTCGGAACCAAAATCATCTCTGTGTCTCCGGTAGCTAGTTCTGTCCGGTGCGCATACCACCACTTTAGCATACAGTATGTTAAGTAATTGTAGCCATTTATTATATATGAAGATAAACCTTTTACTATCCAAAGCCCCTCCTGGAAATACAGATTTATGTTGGTGGAGGGGTTTGTGCACCTCAGTGACCCTGGGAGTAATGTTGTCAGAAGCCTACGACTCCTAGTGGGGACACCAAAGGCAAACTGGTCCCAGATGAGGGGCCAGACAAATAGCGATTCAAGAAGACCCCTATGACTGGTACCACAATAACTAAAGGAACTCGCCTGGAATAGGGACACTGGGGCCCACTCCTGGGGTCACCTGGTCATCACCAGGCCTGGTGACAGGGTATAGCTTGGCCGGGCACAGCCCAACTAAGCAGCGCATCACAGTAAGCAGATGACTAAGATTAGTACAGATGCCTATCACAGAAAACAACCAAACTCACTGCTGTGATATGAGAATAAATATTTTTCCTAGTTTGAAGTATAGATTTTGATTTGAAAGCACAAATTGTTGGTCATTTTAAGAGGCTGTGCTGTGCTCAGATGGCGACAAACAAGATTCAAATAAGAGCGTTTTGTTTTGAAAATATATGGGATATAAATTTTTCACCTTCATAATCTGAACGCCCAGTAGGGAAGACTCCGGTAGCGGACAGGTAGACAAGCAGAACGCTGTTTGCAGGCAATTCCTGGAAAGCAGTGCAATGAAAATAAGTTGATGTAACAAAATAATATGACTGTTAGATATTAGGGGTGTGCAATAAAATACCTCAATGTCAGCATTGAAATGGGCCTTATACTTCTCCTTCAATAAGTTACTTTGATGACAGTTTGAATGGAATATCGTGAAATAGCTCACCTAGTGAATTACACGATTCCTTGGAAGTTTCTATTTTGGGATTCAGCACTTTTATTTAAACTTTGTATAGTCATTTCTTGCCTATAGGTTGTTGATATGACCAGTACTGATAGTGACAGTCAGTGGTTGGCATGGACTCAACAAAAAAACTGAAGGTCACTTGCCAAAATGCCCCTAAAAGAGGTTTGAGGGTTATGCTTAAAAAAGGGCACTGCAGCTTTTCTTGCAGTAGTGGAAACAGGTGGAGGTTCAATTTTTGACTATTTCTGACTACTATTTCTGAAGCTCGTGCCATGACCCAATTTAATAGCATTCCCTTGATTAAAAAAAGAAGTGGCCTGTGATCAAAATGTGCTTAAAAGTGCTTGATCTTCTTCTTGCCCGCTGTGTCCCTCAACTTTCCCTTCCTATGACTGGTTGCCCCTTTGGAAACTGTCTCTTAATCTGAAAGTGCTGCTTGGGTACCTAGATAAAAAATGGCAGCTGTAACGCTGATAAACTGACCAGTAACAATATTACAAACCAACATGTGTGCCTAACAGTTAAATGTAAAAATGGAAAACTGAATAAGGTTGGAAACGTTGCTGGTTCTTTTCACAGCATAGGGGGTAATGAAACTGGAAAAGTCCTAGTGGTGAAACACTGGAATTTAAAAAAAATAATTTTCTTGCACTGCACATATTTTGGCAACTTTACACACATGGCAATGCACCATTAAGTTGTCTATTTTCTGTGAAGTATGACCCAGAATGACAGCGACACAAGTGAATACTGACCTTAAAAGAGGCAGACAAGAAAGTGAAGAGCTGGCTGAACGTCGGCTTATATAGCAAATACTTGTGAGGGTTTTCTCTTTTGGCTGGCTTCTCATTGGGTTCCTGGGAAGAAACAGTTGAAAATTGTGATTAGTTCATATTTTAGGTTTACTTCAGGTAAGTCAGTGTAACCAGTCTTCTGAGATTTTGAGAGACACATACCATTTTCTCATTCCACATCAGCAAAGTGAACCAGGATTCACACAATTTTTAAACTATCTGTGACAAGTTGCATCATGTGACTACTAACTGTAGGCTTTGCGACGTCAAACTGACCTGTATTTAGCCACCACCTTTTATGTGATTAGGTGGCGGAATTAGGTTTTTGGAAAGTGACATCAAACAAGTTTACTAAATAAATTATCACAACTGCAATATGTAATTAAATAACCAAGACTCAACTGCATGGATTAAAGTTCTATACCTTCTACATGTATTCTATATTCAACATGCCTATATTACTATGCACTCTGGCCATACATGATGGCCAAGTGTACAGTACCACCTGATATTCAACACAGTATAGTCTGGACTGACTGATTTATCAGTTAGGGTGATAGATACAATTCTGTATATAATACTTCCCCAGATAACCTCACTATATTTAAATCCAGCGCAGTGCTGAAAACTCCAGCTTTAAGAGGCACTCTGCCAAGTCAAAGTCTCTCTATCCACTCCACATGGCCATGGCAGACAAACTCAAACTCCAAATGTCACTTGTGAAACTGGGCTTTAACACTTTGTCTCAGCAGACTGAGCTGTCATACGCCAGCATGGCGTGTGAAGAATGAATCATAACTGAGGCTAAGCACTCTTAGCAACACCAGGGCTAAAACACAAAAACAAATCCAGGGAAACATGGTCTTCATCAGATGTGACGGAGAGGAGAGACGGTCTGAGAATTCCACTCACCAACGCTCCTTGTTTTGAGGTCTGCGTGGCGAGGTTCACAGGTTCCCTCTCCAGAGCTTGGAGCATGCGAAACATGTCGATGGTTAACTC
Organism: Beryx splendens; assembly: GCA_900312565.1. Lineage (NCBI taxonomy): Eukaryota > Metazoa > Chordata > Actinopteri > Beryciformes > Berycidae > Beryx > Beryx splendens. Next base: position 8,943 of record OMOV01095028.1, read on the forward strand.
ACTGAATTTCACCTAAACAGACAAGCAAATACAAACATATAAATAGAAAAATAAATAAATAAAAAGACCACTGCAATAAGAAACATGTATGCTTGGACGGTGATGCAAATGGTGCTGTATTAATGAGAAAGCATCATCAAGACTGTTCACATTTTTTTGCCACTTGGAATATTTCGCCAGATTTCAGTTTGCTAGACTAATTGTGAAAATGTACAGTGCGCTAAATGAAATCATTATAGAATAGTAAGATGCTTAACTAACAAGTCAGTCCAATCCTTCAATTATGATTTACTAAAACCAGAATTTCTTTCCTCACACAATTGATAATTTCTTGTCATCCAGCCATGCATTAGAAAACCATCAACACAAACACATGGGATTACCAGGTCTTCATCGATTTGTCTAAAATTATAATGGTCTTGGATTACATGTTTATATATATATATATATTAACATGTTAACATGAAATATGTATTGCTGTTATTTTGATGTAACATGACTGCTCTCATTATTCTAGTAGTGTTTAGTACATGCTTACCTATCAAACACTGCCTCACACAACTGAGTGACAAATTAATCTCCATACTGCATCATCATAGTGCAACTGTGAATCATTCAAGAGCAACATTTTATATTATTTTTCCCAGATTAGTAAGAGTGAACGAGTAATGATGAGTTCTATATTGGAAAAGGTGTTCACTGTTTGATCTCAGTTCTGATTGACATTTGAGGTGTATGAAGCGTCGATTAGTGTCAGGAATTATGAATTAGAATTAGTGAGTTAAAACCTGGTTGTTACAGTTGCCGATGATTAGTGCATCTGCGAGAATGAGCTGTCCAACCACCATGCCTTGTTCCAGTGGCGGCACACATCCCTCCTGCAGCCGATTGCTGGTGACAACAACAGCATTGTTGTCATTCAGAACCATCACTGGGTCTGCCTGCTCACACAAACAAATAGAGGAAATCACTGGTGAGTTCATTCACTGTGTCTTCACTGTGGGATTCCATATTTTCCATATATACCTGCAACGGAAATGTTGCAGGTATATTTTAAGTACCTTTTTTTGTCTCACCTTTGCACAGCTGTAGTAATAAAACACTTACATCAACCTCCAGTGTTGTGGTCCAAGTTGTCTTACTTCTATTATATTGAAATTTTACCCTACTGTGGATTTCGCAGCTTGGGGTGTCAACATTTTTTTAATGAAATCCTTCAAGAACTCATTGAGAACAATGTAATCAAACAAACCTGCAAAATGTCTAATGTTCTCTGAAATATATAACATCAACAGTATTAGTATTGCCCCCGGGGGTTACCTCTACAAAGGCTGCCACTTCCTGTAAAACCAAGTTCCATTCCAACTGGTCCTCTGTATTGAATCGTTGTGTGTAATCTTCGATTTCCTCAGATAACTCCTGCAGGTAGCAGAGACAGACATTGGTTTCAACAAGCACTCGCGTTTTCTCATTCACAAATACACAAATACACTTTTCAGACTACTCCAAGTTAGACTTGGGCTAGATTTAAAAAACAAGGCCTCATCCAAATTTCTAAGTCATGCCTACTTGCCCCATTGTCCTGAAAGAGAGAAATGGAAGCTGCAATCAAAGTTTTGGTTTTGTTTGTAAAGCCAATGCCACCAATTATTTCTGGCCGCGATCTGCCTAACCTAGTTGTTTGTGTTTCTATGTTATGACATTGCACTAGATTGTGTTACTTTTGCAAGAACTGTAACAGTTTGTTGGTAAAAAGAAAAGAAAGATAATGAACTGGGGATATAATGGATGCTAATGGCTAGAGTTGAAACAAAATCTTTAATTACATTTTCCTGTCATCAATCAGCTCCATTCAAAGTACAGGAAGGAATGCTTTGTGTTGGCCATCTACCTCTCAGCATGCTTTAGTTTGAATGTTTTGCTTGCATACCTTAACCAAAACTTTGACTAGGTCCATCTTGTTCAGCAGTAAACAGACGACTATGTAGCGAGCATAATATCGAAGCTTCTTCACTACTAACTCTGGCCTAACAGAAAAGAAAGAGAGGATAATGTGAACTTGTAAAATCAAACAAAGCCACACTAAACTGTAAATATCTTCATTAAGCCTATTAATGACATTTTATGGTTCACATATCAACTGAACGGATAACAATCAGCATGTTTGTATTTTTTTTATGCAACTGGGTGTGTTGGTTTTATTGCTTCTGTGTTTGTATATATATTAACATGTTAACATGAAATATGTATTGCTGTTATTTTGATGTAACATGACTGCTCTGGTTCAGCAAGAACAACTAGACTGGACTCTGGAGTATGGAGAAGTCCATCCAAAAGTATGCCATCGTGGCCCATGTATACACAGGTTTTCATAACAACTAAACACTACAGCGGCTCATTACGCTGATTAACACCTTCAACTAGAAAGGAGGAACTGCTCAGTGAAGTCCTCTGCTGTGGTGTTTAGTTGGAAAAAGAAACCCTGCAGACTCTGCCGTACATGGCACATGGTTGAGATCAACTGTGATAAAGGATGTAAGCAGAAAGATTTAAAGTTATGCATTGATTTAATTTTTACTGCCATTTGCAGATTAGCTCCAGTTAATATGTTACAACTGGGCTTGAGCTGATTGTAATGCTTTGTGATAGTTTGGATTTTTCAAATTCATTAAAAGAAATACACTACAAATTACACACCAGTATAAAACATCTTGAAAAACATTATTCCTATCTTGAGAGCCTAATTGAAAACAACAAAAACAAACCTGATTCCACAAATGCTATTTATTCCTACTAAAAGACTTAGCTGATGAAGACTGTGATATATAGTTGGTTTGACTACTGTTAACAAAATTCACTTATTGTAAGTTGCTTTGGACAAAAGCATCAGTTAAATGATGTATTTGTGATGTAAAACAAATTCTTGAAAAGTTTACAATATGAGACCGTTACATCTTAAGACCTGGCCATGGTTCAAACCTAGAAGCTCCCAGTATTACAGTGGGCAGTTAACTGGTAACTGTCGAGTGATAAGTTACATATCAAAAGCAGTGGTGAAATAATGAAATATCCCCTGGGAGTTACTATAGAATAACTAGTTTGAGCCCAAATACCAAGTAAAGACATAAATATGCATGTTGCAAACTTCAGCCTGAGTCTCATGTGAACATTGGTGTCTGCACATGACTATTACAGTAGCAGAGGTATTAAAAAAAACAGAAAAACAATATCAAAGAGAACTTAAGATTTCATCTACATCAAGGATTGTGACTGCTTGACAACTGTGATGCTTCCATCTATTTTCTGAATTTGTAACTCACACTAGGATAAGAAAAAAAAATTCTACTTCAGCATAGTTTGGGAACTTACCTATCCTCTTTATTGACCTGAAAGTAATAGGATCGCTGACGGATGGCTGAGTAGAATGAAAAGGCCTCATTCAGGTAACTTGTTTCTGAGGTACGAAGGCTGCCAATCAAGACAGGGAAGAAGGTGCATTACTTTCTCTGGAGTGGGGCAGAAACATTGTTACCCTGAAGAGTATGAAGCATGCAAAAAAATTCATACCACTGTCAAATAAAAAAAAGTGTAAAGGTAAACCACTGTGAATGTTCGATATGAAGGACAATTTGTATTCATAAAGGGGTGGAGGGGAAATCAAATAATATTTACCCCATTAAACCTAAATTCTGTGGTTAATTATGGGGGTGTATTTCAGTTCACCCCCCCCAAATTGCCCCATCTGCATGCAGTCTACATCATCACATTAATTATGTTTTGACCAACAATTATAACTTGACTAAGAGTAAGAGAAAGCAAACAGACAATAGTGGGAAAATGAAAGCACTTTGTGATGGACGTGGGTGAGTTTGACAGTGACAGGTCTCTTACTAGTAGTGGTAGTAAAGCTGTCCAATTTTGGATGCAACTTCCCCAATCTGCCATCTCTTCAAGCCATACCGGCTGTCCAGAACCTGCCTGTCCATAAATCAAAAAATAAAAGAAAATATATTGAGCACTACACATAAATATCATTCAACAACTGTAAATAAAGAGTGACAGAACATCCGGACATCGTGACCTATGTCCATCTATATGTCCATCTATCTTTGTATTAACATTACTGTATGTGAACTGAGAAACACTTAAAGTCCTGCCATTATGAAAGAGATTTGGGCCATGTGTGAAAATGTATTTGAGTTCTGAAATTAATCTGAGAATTCACTTTATTCTCAGATTAATTAACCCACTTTGAGTTATACTGTACGCCGTGATGTGATAGGCCACACCTACATGCAACAATCACAGCCTGACTCATTTTTACTCGTACTTGGTCCTACATGAAGTCAGTTATAATTGTGATTGCTGAATCGTATCTCAACCCAAATCTCACCCGTGATATTACCCTGAACTTCATATTTAAAATGTAGCACACTTCCCCCATCCATCCCAACTTAAAAACAATGCGATTTAATAATAAGCGACGGAAATGACCTGTGCTGCTGCTGAAATTTCCACAACTTGGTGTAGACATCAAATGTCCGTCCAAAGTAGGACTGCCATTGCTTATGTCCATACTGAGGAAGGTCTCTGCAGAAAAAAATAATGAAGGATAAATTGAAGGAAAGAGGAAGAAAGAAAGGAGAAACCTGAAAAGTCAACCATATAGCATTATGTGGCCTGCATTAGCACTGTTAACAATCAGATTGCATCAAATCAAAACTGCCTGGTTACTCACTGATGAATGGCACTGAAATATAGCTTCTGGCGTTTCCAACACAAAAAGTAAATTAAAATACAATGAGTGCAGCTTTACAACCTCCTGTCCAGTTTCCTCGTTGACTACCAGGATCAGAAGACAAAAGAAAAGAAAAGGGGGAAGAAAAAAAACCTCCAGTATCCATGTACCCATCCTTGGCTTCATTATCATCATACTGTAAAGCAAAGACTCTCTGTCTGTGAGTGTGTATGTATGTATGTGTATCCTTCGCATATCTCGAGAACCGTTCACCGGGCACTGCGCTAGTTAACACTGATAACAGAACTAGGAATAAACTATATTTGTATAGCTCTTTCCATGAGTAAAGTCAGAAAGGGCTTCACAGTAACAAGTACATACATTAAAAACAAGAAAAAGACAAAATGAAAGCATAGATAACTTTCTCCACATCAGATGCAGGCTACTTTTCTCAGTTCAAGAGCGTAGGACTGGAACAACTTCTTAACTTTAGGCTGTTAAATGTACATTATAAGGTGGCAGACAGACCAAGGATATGTTCAGTTTGGAATCCTGCAGGATGGGAACCAAAGAAGGGGGGGGGGAAAGTATCACTCAGCTGTTTTCAGACATCCAA
>OMOV01095032.1:0-11739 GCA_900312565.1 Beryx splendens
ACCCAGTTACCTTACCCCCCCCCCCGTCTCTCTCAACGCTCGCCTAAAGTTACAGAAGTGCTGACACAACACCAGAACATCGCATGACCCTTCGGGAGCCTTGATGAGAACATGAGTCCGTTTCCACCGTGACACAAACACGACATAGTGGCATTTGCCCGGCTTCACGAGGCCACAGAAAACAGAGATTTGTTTTATTTTAATTTTGTTTTTCCTGATAGACTGTGATTTCTGTCTGAATAGTGTGGCAGGCCGGGGCAGAGGACAGATCAGAACAGTTGAGATAATCTCTTATGCAATGAAACTATTTGTTTTAGAGCGTTGTTAGGGGAGACCGGGGTCGGGGATATAGCCGTGTCACCAAAGGGCAGGGCTGGAACATGAAATCTTTCCAAATTTTCAGATGTATTTTTGGTACCACTGGACGCTGCAGCCCTGCCCGGAAAGACAAGTCCTGAATTATTTTCTGCAGAAAGCGGCTATCTCCCGTGTTAAATGTATTGAATTCCTGAAGCACACTGACAGTTAAAACATCCAACATCTAATCATGACACAGCACTCTCGTATAGCGTCACCGCAAATTCCGCATGTGGTGAAATTAAATATGATTGATCAGATTCTTCCTCTTCTATTCAGTTTCGCATGAGCTTTTTCTGCATGTTTGAATTTGCAGACTTGATACTGCAGACTCTCTGAGGACAGGAAATAGATTTTCTCACAGAGGCATATGAGGTAATGGTCAAGTTTTATGTGTAGAAACAGAAATAAAACCCATAAAGAGCCAGACAGTGGGGGAGTGATCACCAATATTCAGAATTTAAAGCTGTTACAGGGGCAAATGTTGTCAAAGGCGCCGCAGATCTGAAACAAAAAGGTTCAGAAATAAGAAGTGAACCACTGTATTGGTTTCTACAGCAGATTCTGAGAGGGAAAGGAGTGTATCTGATCCCAGAAATAAAGGTCGTAAATCCGAGTCGTTTTTGATACCGTATAGTGTTGTTTTGACCAGCAGTGGATAAATACAAAAATAGTATTGTGGCAAAGGCTGGGATTAGACGAGATCAGCATCGGTGTTTCCCTATCTGCTGCCTTTCAGGTGTTCTGCCAAAAAATAATAGTATGAAAAAATAGACACGAGTCTTTAGATCCAGTCTATACTCCTTTCTTTTTAGGGTTATTGTCAAATGGGAACAGACTAAATTCTGATGTCTAAAATGGTGAATGGACCACACAACACTATACAGTCCTACACCGTGTGAAGAACACTTTTATTTCTGATTGTGTGAGCAGATGACATGGCGTTGGTCTTCACGGTTTCTTATCCTTCTAGACTTCACAGCAACACCAGCTGCCGACGCATCGCCGAGCAGTGACGTGGTTTGAAAGGTCAGGAAAGAATGCATTGTTGGTTCCTCCATGCACATCTGAAGGCTTTATTTCATGTCTCCTTTAAACAGAGTAAGAAACAGAAACATGATAATGATGTGAGACAATTTATCACATCTGACAGATTCCTAGCATCTGGCTGCAGCTCGTCGGCCAACACGATGCGACTACATGTGGAGGTGTATAGTTCAGTGTATCCTTCAAAAAAACTCCAGCAGAGCCACCACAGAAGATTTTAACAGACACATACTGTAAAAATGAGCACATCATTGAGGTAAGTGCATTTGATAGGCCAGGGGTTCCCATCCCGTGGTGCAGGGACGCCCTCCGGCACAATGAGGATTAGGTCAATTTCATTGTCACTTTTATTCACTAGGAAGTGGAAGAATAAAAGAATGACTACAGAGATCAGGGGTTTTATTCTCTCCACTGTTATCTCCCCCCACCTGCAGCGATAGACAAGACACCAGAAATCTTCTCAGAGACGTGGCCCTGCAAGCAAAAACCTTCATCAGAGGGGGGGGATCTGTGGTCTAACGCGTATCTATCCAGGGGGTCCTTGACATGATAAAGTCTGGGACACCCTGTCACAGACCCATCGTAAGGATGGAGAAATTGGCTGTCCCTAGCTGTCACAACGACCTGGAGGTACCGATCGGAAAGGTCAGCGATACTGAAGACAGCTGGCTAAAATACTGGAAAAGAAAAAGGGCAAAGAAAAATATAAACCGGAAAGGAATAAAATGATGACATACCTAATCAACAACGTTGAACCAAAACCGAAACAAAATTATACTCTGACTATCTCTGGTATTGGTTAATAGTGTTTCCACTCTCATACAGATCTCTACATTGGAGGATCTAAGCACGGACTCACTGAGAGGCACAAATGCCTTAGTGACAGAGACACATGTCTGTGTACATTGAGGCCCCAACCAGCAGCCAGTCAGTCAGTCCATCCTTAAACAGCTGAGCTGACTAACCCGCCTGTTGATAGCTGCCTGCACCAGGCATGACTCCCTGCGTGCTGGCTGCTGAACACATGTTCTGCTGCGTGTCTGCACAGTGTTTTATAAGCTCTGTATGGCCATAGTCTCACACTCCTCGTAGGCGTTTATGCATTCTTTTGACCAGTAGTGGTCAGCAGTGTATTTCCCACAGGAGACTAGCAATGCTTTTTAGTTTCCTTATTTATTTATTTATTTATTTATTAACAATTCAGAAAGCAAAATGTTATGCAAAATATCTTATTGTAATCTAAGGATTAAATTTGAATAATGTAAAGTGAAGTAAATGAAATGACTTTTTCTATTCATCATCCTTTTATTATTTTTCCATGACATTTGTTCTTTTATACAAGTTATAGTGTAATGAAAACATATATTGATTTTACTTTTCATCTTGATAAAATATTGTATTTGGCATAAAGATCTAACAAAAAATAGAAAAAAGGTTTTTAAATCCTTTGTAGAAGAAGATGATATATCAAAAGTCAAGAGGGTGAATATTTTTGTCAAGAAAATCATACTTTAAGGGTTTCCACGAACATTTCGACCGTATCTGTACAATTATTCTTAAACGGTGTCAACTGAGGTTTTTGGAAATCCTCTAACAGGCTACACATTTGGGTTAGTCATTTGGTGGTTAGTCACAGATTAGATGCTGTGCTGCTGTGCATCTACATTTTACATTCATTATAAAGGGGCAAACCGCAGTGGTGACACTTGCGCCTGACTGCTGAATACATGTGTGCAGACCTCGGGATGCAGCAGACGTGGTGGTGAATTCCTCTCCATGCAAGCCTCCTGTCAGCAAAAAATGGACAAATCCTAGATAAGCTAATTTGGCTGAAAGATGTATTTGCCCCTTGGCTTTGATGAGGGCCAAGCAACAGAGGCCAAGAAAAAAAGACTCCTTCCGAGAAGCAACGCAACCTAGCCAAGTCCGTGGGACGAGGAATGTCTGTTAGAAAACAAGTGTGGCAAGCTTTAGGGTTTCATAATCATTTCACCGTAGCCTCGACAGCGTGTCTCAAAGTGAGGGCCGGGGACCCCTATAGGAGTCCTTGAGGAGGTTCCAGGGGGTCTCCAGCAAAGTGAGGAGTAGTGTAATCCCACTGTAATTTCATTCCCTAGAAATAACCCCAATTAGAGGATGTATAAGAGTGACTATTGCGACCTTAGGTTTCACTCTTACCACTATTATCTGTCCACGTACAGTGTAGACTTTCTATAATTCAATACTAAATCAACAACTACAATCTTCCCATATGGGTCTCTGGGACTAAATCTTTTCTGATGGGGTGCATGGTCTACTGTGTGACTATTTGTCAGTCCATGACATGAAATCACTTGAGAATCCCTGGTTGATCACATCCACAGCGTATGGACAGAATGCATTATCCCACTGCACCACTGTCCTTACATGTGTGCGTCTGCTATGCAGACCGAATGCCGTCGCTTCTCTCGCTGGCACCGACGTCGGCAGGCAGCATTGACGCAGTCCTCCTTTTACAATCCTTTACAACAGCCTAACTTGATCAGTGCAGGATGCTGCCAGCTGCCACATCTTGAGTCTGACTGTGTGGGTTCCAGCACACTGGCCTTGTTCTCTCTCTGAGGAGCAGCACTGTGGTGGGTTTCATTTAGTAAAAAATGGCATTATGGATAGAATAGGCAGGTGACATCGAGATGTAACGACAGTTCTGGTCGGCCTTCAAAGTTTTTACTCGAGCAACTAATTTAATATTTGTCGTGGGTCATTCACTCACTATCTGTCTGTATCTATCTTTTAACTGCTGATAGAGACAGTGTGACGTCAGTTGGTGAGGGTGGAGATTTAAAACATCGCCACACCAACAGAAATATAGATTACAACACTCCAAACTCCAGCTCAGTGCGTGCAAATCTGCGGTGAAATAGCTGAGAAATCTTTTCATCACTACTCTGCCAAGCGCGCTTCAAGGATCAAGGAGTCTGTGACTGGCAACCTGCGCTGACTGCTTCAATCAAACCGTCTGCCTCAACATCCCGGCTATGCAACAACTCTTCTTCAAGTCTTCCTGTGTCTCTGTCTCACTTTTTCCCCCTCTCAAGTCGGGAACAGCAGATGTGAATGACACAGGCGATGCTTTGGCATGAGGACTTAGGGCCTCAAAGTCACTTTCATTCCCTCCCTCTGTTCCTCACATGAGAATCGCTTGTCATGTTCGGTGGCCATCAGTATCTGTGAGCCACCCACCCAACTGGCGGATGGGTGGAGGAAATATGGGAGTGCAGAGGTGCAGTCTATTCTAGGGAACTGAATTGCCACAGTATCCTCCATGCCTCTCTGTGTGCTGCGAAAGAGGTGCCATCTGGATCACCTTGGGCAGTTAAACACAGTACAACAGCGCTGCACTTATAATTAAATGTTTAGTTACAGAAGCTATCGCATGTCCGTGCAGTAAGCCTCCACATGGAATGGATCTAATCCAGCTCTAGCTTCCGACTATCACCGATCCTAATGATACACTCCGTCTGTATGATTCAAGCTCTTTTTCCTGCATAGTCAATTTTCAGATCATCTCTGCGCTCCTATTAAAAGCACTGCGCTATCAAGGTCACCGTTACACACATTAAAACGTCTTGTTGAAGTCAATTTAACAGCTGGAGGTAACATGTATGGTTGCCATGGTTTCACATATCTCTGTACAGGTGTATATGCCATTGCCAGTGCTCTCATTCGGTTCTCTGCATTAGCACTGCTTATTGGTAAATCTCCTCTTCGCCTTTGTGATGCACCCAGTTATCAATATTCTAGAGAACAGGACAGTTGCACAAGGTGATGAAATTATGCAAAAGTCTTAACTTTAAAATGGCCTGTTCCTCTCACCTTAAAATCAAGCAACTATAGACATTTTTGTTGTGCATCACATAGTCTTTCAGCTCTCTTGTGAGGTCTATAAATACCACGGTGTTAATTAAGCTCTAGGTGCAGTGTCTGCTAATTCCTGACTCTTGATAGGTGTAGTGTTATAGCGCGAGATCATATGCACGAGCTCCTTCCTTCTAATGTCTGCCACAGTCACCGAGCTAACTCTGTTTCTAAATGTAGAAATGCAGAACAACTGCCTATAAAAAGAGCAGGCCTAGTTGGTCATGAAAACGGGCAAAGTCTTTAGCCAGGGTGTCTGTCTGTATGTGATGCAGGTCACTGTGGGCCGGAGGCTGTTGGCAGCGCCGCTCCAACTAAACACAAGGAGTTTTAAGCTACTGAGGCCGAGGGGAGTGTGTGTGTGTGAGTGTGTGTGAAATTAAGAATGCAATTTTTTTTTTTTGAATTTCTAATGTTGTTTCGACTTGTGATAACCTTCAGCAAGTTAATCCCTCTGCGACTACAGTAGAAACTTTCTCTGCAGTGCTTGGCAACACAAGCCTCCCCGATTCAGCCTGCCAAGCAGCTGATCGGCTGTGTTTGTTACACACGCATACAGTGTATTCCCAACGATTAACACTGGCTATAGGGGGGCAGAAGGTCACCTCTAGATTATTATTAGAGCAGAGTTAAAACTGCTACTGATCCCCCGCTAACAATTATAATCAGTATCCTAAGTTATTGAATCAGATTGCCTCCAGTTATGTTTGAATTTCTTTGCCTGCAAAATCCATCAGATATGAATTTATGGACAGTTTTTTTTCCCAGCTGAAAGACAATAAATTGAATATAATCATCTAAACACACTATTCAACATTTGATTTGAAGTTGTGTTAAACTATGGATCCATAAAATGCAAATATATTAATTAATCAACACAACATTTACATCATCATCATATTAGAAATGAAAATACACACACGCTCCATATAAGCAGCTCTCGGTCGCCAAACGGCTGTAGCAGACCAACCTTTTGCCAAACTGTTGCTGCTGATGACTGTAATACAAACACCATGACAGAATAACATGAGATTTAGGCAAAATTCACCAAGGAGTGAGCAAATATCAAACAACAGGTAGTGCCAGACAAGACACCTGATTGGTCAGATAGGCGTTCGAACTGTGTTTAACGAGTCTGTAAGGCTTATCTAACCATGCCTGATGGACTGGTTGCTAACCTAACTGGTGGTAACCAAGAAGATAATTGATGGTCTGTCTATTGTGCTCTTGTTTTGCACACCAAGCTCCCCAGTTAGGTACCGAACCTCCAGATATCCATTTGACATCTTTGTTTGACCAGGCCTAAATGTGACGCCTAACAGTACGTACGGGGTTAGTGTGAGGTAAGATCTGTCAACGTTAAATATTGCAAGCGCAGCGGTTCAAAATTCAGAGATTTCAAAATGTTGTGTGCTCTCAAAATACTCTGCTGGTTTGTTGTCTTGAACTGTACGTCTTTCAGTCAGAGATCGATACATTGGGAGGGAAATGCACAGAAAGGAGCCATTTTTCATCTGCCTTTATCATTTTTTGTTTTTTTTAAATTCGAGCACACACTGTCCCAGGACGCTGGTCATAAAATGTGCTATTCAGCTCTTATTGACACCTAAAGGCAAATTTGGCCTTGTCAGCACTGCTTCATATTGAGTAAGTAAATACAGTGTTTAGTTGAATGATAACAACAGATTATAAATATGTGTAGAATGGAAGAGACTGTCACAGCAGATTAGGTATTAATGATTATGTATGAGAGTCTGGAAGCTCGGTTTCTAGTTATTTAATGGCATTTTGAAAGCCTTTAAAATGAGAACATTGCAAGGTCGGTTTTTCCTTTGAGAACTTTCCAAACAATTCCTTTCGTGCCTCTATATGCCCTGGCAGCTACGGACGAGGATGTGTCAACCAAAGGGAACAATCCTTACAGCACAGTGATAATACAAGGGAATAACATAAAGTGCTTAGAGAGTCGGCATAGTGTATTTGTATTCAGTATGACTTGAGGAAAATATTACATTGAAAAATAAAGTCGATGAGTAAGAAAGAAAGAAAGAATAGTTCTAAATAGCTATAAATATAAAGGAGGCATATTAGCGAAGTACTAAAAGCCCTGACTCAGCAAGTATACGTCCATTTCAAACACTATTTATATTCCCACACTTAAAATACAGATAACTATGAAAAAGTTTAAAAAGATGAATAGAACCAAGAAGTAGGTCAAAGTAAAATACAACATAAAGGTTCTAGTGTCAAAAATATACAGAACTGGGTTTTGTGGAATACATCACAGTCGAGGTGGAAATGATCAAAACAATATTTCAACGCAACAAAAGAGTTTAAAACGATAACAGAAGTCTTTGAAGTCTGTTTCATAGCTGCTGCTGCTGCCAGAGAGATTTGTGACATCATCAGCTGCCTCCTTGCTCAGTCACTTAACAGTCCGCCATTCATGTGCGCTTTACTCGTTTATATTGATCTTCTGAGGCACTTGGGCTCCTCATCACTGATGAAACCTAAGGTCACTGGGTGTTTCCGTCTCTAAGCATCAAACACTCTCCTCCAGGCAAACTAGCTGAGGTAGATCAGACCCCTTGTGTCCACGATGCACGTCAGTCCATGATCACTCCTGTACATCCACAGCCATCTTGAATCCCTCCCTGCGGCTTCTGTGGCGGTTTTGACCGGAGGCCCCGCAGGAACTGCCTGCAAACCCTCTGCATCCCACTTTGACGGGCGCAAACAAACGTACAGTGAGCCGCCTCCGCCTGCAGCACTCGACCACCAAGACCTAAAAACTCGCTCCTCTCCCGCTCATTAGCCTCCTCCACCTGACCGTCCCCGGGAAAAGACAGCCCGAGCACGGCCACCTGTCCTGATATCTCAGACAGCAGCACAAAGTCTGGCCTTAAGCGTGGTCACTGCAATCGTGTCTGGGATTTTGAGCTGCCTCCCCAGGTGAACCTCAAGCTGCCACTTAAGGTCCCACTCCTGTTCTGCGGAGCCTGGCTGACACTTTTGGCTGTGGCCTCTCCCCACTTTAATGAAAGCTGGGCGGATGTGTGTCACCCACAGGCTTCAGTATGTAAAATATTAAGAGTAGTGAGGTGATAAAAAATAGCACACGTCCCGAGGAACCTGCAATGTTTAGAGTCGGAATCGAGGTTATAGCTTAAAGTATGAAGATATAGTTAGATTGTATAGTTTCAGCGGAAGAGGAACAATAAGTAGCAGAAATACGAGGAGGAACAGAAATGTCTCGCTTCACAAGCACACTAATAATAGCTGCAAGGAGGGGGCTGGGAGCTGTATGGGAATCTTCAAAGAGTAAGTTTGACACACAGCAGGTTTCATAGAGATAAGGATATCCATCAAAGCCACTGAGACAGTTATGACCTATATGCATCCGTTTTTATATTAAGATTCGTTTGAATTACTAAAGACTTAGCGGGCCGTGATCCCTCCCACCCATCTTTACTCATTTAGCATGAAATTTTGTGTGATTGTTCCAAACAGAGGCCCGGCTGGGTAGAAAGAATGACTAAACCACATGGTGGTTGTGTGAATCCATCTCGAGATAAGTAACAGCATGCACCAGTCAGACGGATTTAATGTGTTGGCTCGGCCCTAGAACACAGGTAACAAATTTCATAAAAACAATCGGTCAGTATGTGTTTTTGGCATATTTGGTGTCCTCAATTGGTCCATAGAGAGTAGCGATCATATGAACAGAGTTTCTGGATGATTGGACAAATTGTCATTGGACAGGTTTACGCTGATGCATCTCAGTTTAGCTATGCATCACCAGGTTATCACTTGGAAAGACTGCAATCACATACAGTACTGCATATTCCTAAATATCTCCTTTACAGTTTGGACTGAACAAAACAACAAAATATTGTGGGCATATTACAAAACCCCAGCAATAACTCACATCAACAAATCACCCAGACCGCTAGCTCTGTAGTCTGCTGCATGTCAGTAGTCATGGCAGGCTGTCGGTCTGAGTTTAAAGACAGAACATGGAGTGGTAAATGCAGGAGCTCGTGCTCGCTAGTGTTACAGACCGATGTGTCTTAATATCCTGTGTCTGTTTCAGGAGTGTACCTCTGAATTGGATTGATTGGTATCACACCTGTCTATCAGGCTTGCAGGCACAGGACTCCCAGGTTTGAGACTGGATAGATATTGACCCATAGCGGACACTGTAGTTCTTGATAGCATGAAGGATACCTATAACATACAACATGCACAGTGCACGCCATTTTTTTGGAGGTACAAACGAATAGTCATTACCTCTTATTAATACCATGGGGGATGAAGGGACCAATAGGCAACAGACTCAGTGTGTTGCGTAATGCTGTGACTAATTCGGCTCAGCCTGAGAATCACCTCATATTCCTGAACTATGAGGGATCTGAAAATCACTATTTCCTACAACAGATTATTTTATTTTCCATAGCTGATGATATCAGATTGTGGTGGGTATACAATGTCGGTGAAAATTGAATTTGGGAGGACCTTGATAGTCTATTCTCAGAGAAAAACAAATCAGGATATTTCCTTCTTGAGTCACCGCATTTGTGAACTAATGAAACCCTACGATTTCCTATGAGATGACACAAAGGTCATCCATAATGGGCCGTCCAGCTGAGAAGTGATTGCCTAGCAACACTGCATGCAGTGGGAGACTGGCAGGATCGCCTCTTGGTGCAGGGCCATTCAAAGAGGGCAAAGAGTTCATGTGTTTGTTTGTGTTTTTATTAATTTTTTTAGACATAATGGCCCATTAATCCAGAGGGCACACTCCCAGATAAATGTGGGAGTTGTGATCATTCTAATATAATTTCATTAGTTCAATAATGCCAGTTGGACGTGTCTGATGTGCTGACTGGGACATGATGACTGGTTTTACACTGCCACCTGCTGTCTGTCTGCTAGATAGTCAGCTATCTATCAAATAAATAGAAGTCTGAAACTGATTAAATCTCAGAGGGGGGGCTTCTGACATCAGCAATAATAATACCTCTTACATAGCCTGCATGACCTCTTGCATGAGAAAAATCTAATATATAAGCAAAAGCTCCTTTGCTTCTCTTTGAATTTAATATTGATTTTTGCATCATCAGTTATTTATTTTATTGCATGTTGTTAATGTTTGTATTAGGCAAAGAGAGCATGTTGGTGACATACTGATCGGAAAGCACAGTTTCTATGATTGATGATGTACCGGCATTTCCGCTCTCTGAGCGGTCCTCTTCCGCCCTGATGCCCTTGTAGTTTAGCGGGCTGAGAGGGAGTTTAAGCCCTCAGCTCGGTCTTACAGACACACACCATTCCCCCCCCTGCAAATACAGTTATCTGGGCAGGGCTTACTGGAAGACAAACAGGTGTGTCACACATATAGATACAGATATATAGATATAAAGATAGAGGTTGCTACTTATATAATTAGAAGTAAAAGTAAAAGTAAAAAGTCTGACAGTCTGTGGTCGAAGTTAGCTTTCATTAGCAACCATGATAGAAGTAGGGTTATCGACACCTGTCAATCAAAAATATGTTGTTTGATCTCAGACAACTTTATATTGTTTTCATGCTAAAATATATTTTAACATGAAGACAGATTGAAAATTGATTTTTAGTATTAATATTAAAAATGTGTTGTCATTTCCCCCGTGTGGCATCAAAAATGGTATCGAATATCGATATTTTCCTGCGTATTGTATCGAAGTTAGAAAGTCTAGTATCGTGACAACCCTAGTTAGAAGACCGTTTTGGGAGGCTTCTAGCTATAGGCTACATTTGTCTGTCAGAAGCTTTCCATAAAACTGCGCTCGGAATGGTTCACTCATCCCCTCCCTCACTATTCCCCATGTAGTGTTTATCATACAGTGAACTATATGGGCAACGACCGAACGAAATGTCGGACACTACAGTAAATATCATTGCGTCAAAAAAAAATGCGCTGGATATTCATGTGACACACCGGGGCGCGCCCAGCACCATATAGTATATAGCCCTCTTGATGACAGAACGGGCCTTTGCATGGTGCCTGTTGAACCTCGCTGCAACTGCACTTCTCACTGGCTCCCTGTACAGTGTTATGAGCGCGATGGGTTGTGACATACAGGGATATCCACCGTCCCCTAGAATACAATAGCCTTCAGGAGGGTAGAGACTGTGAACATACAACGGGCTATTTTTAAGGACTCTGGCATCATGGACTGAGCCTGGGTAACCCACAAAGATGTCCAGAAACTGACACTGGTGGTCACACACTGCCTGCAACTGAACAGAATAAAACAATTTCCTGTTAAAATAGCACTGAGCATCTGCACTTCGGGGCTTGATTCTGATGTGACAGCCATCAGTGCTGCCCACAACCCTGGCGAACGCGGCAGATCCAGCTAAATGCTGAAAGCCAGCAGCAGTTGTTTGAAGCTC
>OMOV01095036.1:0-12223 GCA_900312565.1 Beryx splendens
TCCAGTATTGGAATTTGATCCAACCCCGGCAAATTTTGAGTTATTGGTATTGGCTACAGGTTGTCCGATCAACCTCTGATCCATTCATTTATTCATTTATTTAATTTCCTCCCTCTGATCCATTTATGCAAACTGAAGTAAAAAAGTATTTATGTCGTTAACAAGCATTGTCCACCACTCAAGGCTAAAGCAGCTGGGTAGCAGTCAAGTCTGCAGTGTGGAATTACTTTAAACTGGAGACCAAAAGCAGTCAAACAGCTAATTGTAATTATTTGCAATGCAAGTGTTTGGAGGGGTGGCAGCAGCAGAGCTAATTACAATACTACTAATTTAATCAGGCACTTGAAGAAACATCATTCGAAAGAGTACAATGAGCTCTCAGATAGTAGGTCTGCACCCAAGCAGCAAACATTAAAGGATACCCAGCTGTTAAATTATTTGAAAAAATTAATTTTTTTGACTTATTACAAAAATATTAGATTGGTACTCAGTATCGGCAGATAGCCTACTCAATATTTAATAACCCAGATCGGTATCGGAGACAAAACAATCAGATCGGGACATTCTATCCTACAGTGCATCATTTTTGGAATTTCATTATTGAACAAATGCATTATGCAAATTTGAATGTGCCTACCATTTTACAATGCATGTTTCATATGTGCATGATTCATATTTTGTATAAGCTTTGGTTCAGAAATTGCATATTTAATTTTCATTTTTAACACTTCATCATTCTTAATGAACTGGTGATACAAATACGTTTGTACTGTATGTATAATTTGAAGCATGAAATGAAAATAATCCTCTCCATTTTGGCATCATCTTGATTGTACCCTGTTCCTTGTCATATGGACTTGGAGGACATTTAAAAAAAATAGTCTGCTGTTTGCGCTTTAGATGCTCTTTTGTTGCTGTAACTTGTCTTATCAGTCTGTTCCTCACATATCAAAGTTTCCTGTTATATACTCAAATAGCCATATGATAAAACAATTTTTTCTTTTTTTAATTCAATAACAAGGCGTGCAGCACAGATTCTCAGTGTGTGAAGCAGATGGTGAAAGGCTAGTGTATAATAGATCTCAATATTAACTGTAGAGCATGCTGGGAGTGCTGGTGGATGGCACACAGCAGAGTAAAAGAGAAGCAATGACCTTCTGTCCCATCATTTACCCCCTCATGCCCCCCATACTGCTCTCAAATTACTTTGTTTTAGCCAATTAAAGCAGCCGGCTGGGCATCAAGCAGGCTGCCATTTTTCGCTCACCTGGACCCATGTGACATTATCTCTCTGTCATCAGGAAAGATGGGCGTCAGTGGGAATCTCCAGCATGGCAGAGTGCCACCTTAGACCCCCTCAGTGTTCACTGAGATTAATGCAATGATCATCCCTCCGACTTGCAAGAATCTCAGTCAGCTCTCTCACCTGCTCCCAGTGAAAAGTCTGCAGGACTGCACACATCCCCTCAGTGCAGAAACCAATGAGCAAATAGATTCAGATGGCCAAACCGTCCTCCAAAGCAGACTATTAATGTGCACCTAGAGATATTTCCTGAATTATCTCCGGACCAGCTTCTAGCCGTGCAAGAAATCTATTGTCCATAACTTGCCTTGTTGCTGATCAAGATACCATATGCTGAGAAATGGTTGTCTGTCCAAATCCTTTAATGGCTCGATAATAGAAAGAAAGACGGCAGACACAACAATACCATGGCATGGGATGAGTGAAGGACTGGGGTGTGTGGTGTTTAACAGCCATACGAGCACAGATTATGTGCTTGAAGGGGCTGAGCCGAGTGCCAGCAGTGACAGTTGGGCTGGGAATTGAGTGTGCCTGGGACGTGCGGCTTGACTCTGCTCGGAAACACCACTGGGTCCAGGGCTCATCTCCGTAGTCCTCCGCCTCCCTCCACCCACAGAGGCATTGTGGCCTGCCGTTTGCTCCGCTCCACTGGGGGAATGGACGGGCCCCTGCTCCCGCTTGATGAGCACTCACTAATGGCTGCTTCTTTGAAAGCTGACGGGCCTGTTTGAGGAGGAGTGTCTTTTACTTCCCTCCAGCTTGGCTTGGCTGGGCATTCGTCAGGCTGCCTGGCTTTGCTGTCCTGCCCACATGATGGTCCGCCAAGGGGCTGAAACGTCTGTCATTTGTTTTACTTTCAAATAAAAGTTGACGATTTACCAATAAAAAGTAAAAATAGTCTTTTGATGATTTCCGGAGGCATATGGAGAAAGCGTTGCAATACCAATACTTTCAGCACTTTGTCAGGCTGGAAATAAAAGAGATTTGTAACAGTCTTTTGACTTTTTTGTATCTTCTGTGATAGAGTATAATATGTCCATTACTTTTGCATAAAAAAACAGCAATAGATTATTTGAAAAATATAGTATTAAACATAATTTTAATGTCAAATTTCAGTGCCTGGAAGGTAGTTATTCAGTCTGGCAAACCTTGGAAGGTTGCAGTGCAGTGATGTTGACAAGCTCTTCTACATCTGATTCTTTATGAGGGGATGTAAGCGCTTGCCAAATTGCACCATGATGTCATGAAAGAAAGCAGAAACACTTCTATTCCCCTCATTCATGTTTAATATTTGAATTAAGGGCAATTTTACTGTTCTGCAGCACAAGCAGGACTTCAGCAGCAATCTCAAAGACATGTTTCCGTAACATAACTTAGAACCGGGTGGTCTGTAATAACAAAATAAGCAGCTGCGTTTTAAATCGGGCCCTCTTGACAGTTTGCATACTTTTCAAGGGCTATTAATTCTCTATAGGTCAGAAATATACACAAACCAAGAAGGATGGCTTGAACATCTAAGCAGAGAGGAAACCGACTTCAGTCATAAAGAGGAAGCTGGTATTTTCATAAAGATTGCAGCAATATTCAATGGATTTCAGAGGATGTACAGTAGATGTGTCAGATAGGCTGCCATTTATCCGATTAGCTATCTTGCTGGTGCCCTTGACCACTGG
Organism: Beryx splendens; assembly: GCA_900312565.1. NCBI lineage: Eukaryota > Metazoa > Chordata > Actinopteri > Beryciformes > Berycidae > Beryx > Beryx splendens. The sequence goes on from OMOV01095036.1 coordinate 2,977, forward strand.
CCTGTCTCTAAGTCAGACTAGGAGGCTTTTAACCCCAGAGGGAGCCGTTGTTCCTGTTGCCCTCCTCTTTACTGGCATACTAGTCTCCAGCTTCTGGAGACTCCATTAGGAAGTTGGAGTCGTCCTTGGAAATCTCCTCTCTATAACTTCTCCTGTCTTCGCTCTCCCTCTCCCTCTCCCTCTCCCACTCTCTCTTTTCACGTGCACTCTTTTTTCCCCACTTGAAACTAGGGCGAAGGTCAGAATGGCGAATTTGATATAAGAGCTGACGTGCTTGCATGGAGCACCTTGTCAACTCAAAACAATAGGTTTGCTGGAACTGTTATGCCGAATAAAGAATGTTCGCATATTCCCAGAGAAATGTCCTCCGCTAGTCATTCCCAAAAGAGATGAGAACATTTGTCTGCATACATTTTTACCGGTCCTAGCCCAGCAGAAAATGGAGGTTGAAGCAAAATGAATTCATTTAACAAGTGAGCAACTAAGAGTTATTTCACCTGGGAGATTGAAAAAGTCGCCCAATTTGCATGTTAGACCCTTTATCCTTGTGGTATTTTATTTGGTTATTAAATGGTGAAACAGATTCCTATGCTGCATGTCTGTCTGAGCCAGGCTGGCGCTCTGTGCTTTATTCAGCTTAGTCTTGATGTAGATTTAAGCTCTTGTTCTAAACCATTGCATAATGTTGCAGCTCTTAGGCTGAACACAGAGACTATGAAGAAGTAACAGATGTTAGCAGTTGCATAATGGCAAAGAAAGAGGCAGCCGGCTGTGATGTTGTACAGTGGTGTGATCAAAAGGTTTTAATTTGATCTGACCTCCGTGTCTCTGTGGTATCCTTAAGCTGCCCCTTGGTGGGAGCTGACAAAACAGAGACTCTCATCCTCACACAGGTCTGGGGTTGAATGGACACAAGAGCCAGTCAGATCCAAATATCCAGCTCCCACAAGAATGCGTTCAGTATATTGTTTACTGCTTAACCAGCCCAACTAATGAGAACGTAACATGTCAATAAATAAAGTCAGCTTTCTCGTCATGCCCTTATATTTGGCCATTTTTATTCAGAATTATGAGCAAGGCAATGGCCATTTATATTTCTGAACATGATCTTATGGTAAATTGAGAAGTAAAAAAAAAAGAAAAGAAAGTTGGATGTTAATATAACAGCTTTATTCATTTCCACTGATTGCTAAAGATCTCTCACCAACCATTTGTACCAGGCAATTTTCATCTCAAATTAAATTCATTTGGATATGACATTTTAATTGGAACACCATTTCCATTAATTGGACAAATTAGAGAATGTCTGCTGGGGGGAAAGGTAGTCTCTGGGTGAGGTGATTTGGAATTCATGATTTAGAATTAAAAATCAGCTGCTCTGCTTTGTTTGTGTGGCAGCCAGTTTGCGGCAGTGCGCGCAGGCAGCGCCAGTGCTCGAGGTCTCAGCGGCACTCAGGGCTCACATCGTCTTCATTAAAAGCGATTAAGGAATAGGTCAATTTAGTCTGCTTGGCTGGTTGGAGCCGTGCATTTCCTCCTATGAAATGTCTTTGTTTCATCTGTCCAGGCTCGGTTAGTCACCCAAGCAGCAAATATGAACCGTCACTATTTTATGCATGTTTGCACGTCTGATTGAATGTCTTAGTGAGTCATAACAGTATCCTTTTAAACGTCGCTGTTTTGTTTTTGTTTGTGTGCGAGTGTGTCTATGTGTATATACTGTATGTATGCGCATGTGTGTGTGCGTATATGCGTGTGTTTGGGTTTTCATGCTCCTGTGCTCTGTTTCGGTATACGTGTGCTGTCTGGGTGCTGATGAGTTGCTGTCTGATTAGCAATGAAAAGCACTGTTCACCCTGCAGCTTGAACTACTGTGAGCAATTAATTATGGTAATCAAAATCACCTCAAAATTAGCGTTGTTGATTTCTTAAACATACAGTATGTGGATACAGAAGTGTTCCCCAAACCAAACAATAGGTTCCCGTCAAGTTCCAGGTATAATGGATGCTGCTATTGTGTGGCAAAATAGAGTTCTTTGCTGCTATTGTTCATGAAATTATTCAGGATTCACAGTATTGTTATTACAAAGTTCAGGTATTGTGTGTGTAAGCTTATTTTCTCATTAATTTTTGTGTCAGAGCAGCATGTGGCATTGCAGCACCTTTGGAATTGCTGTCTAGAGAGACAATTGACACTCACTAACCACAAAATGTGATTTAAATTTTTCAGTGCAGGGTGGCCACCTGTCAGTTGAGGTAGACAGGCAATTTGGCCATTGGTTAGGAGAGAAAAAGTGGTGCCAGGAGGAACCAGGTGTAGATAAATGTTGCCCATATGTCATCAGATTATAAAGGAAATTGTCTATTCATCCTGAATGTGCCAGACAAAATGTTCAATTCGAAGAAATTATTGGTACATTAATCTCTGCATATTTTCATTGTTCAAACAGTATCAATCAGGTACAGTGTGAATGTAGGACAAAGATGAGAAATCTCTGTTGCCGTGTTTGCCAATATTTGTATTACAACTTTGCAAAAGGAGCCCATTGAAATTCCAACCCATTGTGTTTCACCCTATTGAGATCATGCGGTTTCTGGGCGACCAGATCATTGTGTGTCAACAGCCACCATGAGCACCTGTCACCATGGTGCTGGATGCTCACTTTGAGGCATCAAAATAAATCACAGTGCAGGTTTGAAGTACTGGAACCATTCAGTTGCGCTTTCAAATTCATATAATGTTCTAATTCTTGACCAAACATATTACTCATGCAGATGCTCTTATTCCTCAGTTAATATGTTATAGGGTGAACCTTGGGAAATGTTCTTCATTTGAACATTGCTCGGGTGCTTCCTACATGAAGGCAAGGAGGTAAGAAATAAAGACAGAGAATCTTTGGGGATCTCAGGATGTACTGTAGTGACCATGTAAAGTGGTTGAGAGCCCTAATTGCTCTAATTGAGCACTCTATAGTGTGATGTAGAGGGGGAGCAGAGGCTATGGTGTAAGGAGGAAAGAGAGAGGCAGACAGAGGGGGCTCCTAGATACTGGGGCCAGGGGGAAAAAGTTCCCCCATGCTTGTCAGAGTTTGAGCAAGTTCAGAATTGATGGAGCCCACAGGCAGCACTGCTAATTTTAGTTGAAATCACCTAAGTGGTTTGGCTAATTTATCCATGCTCCTCGGCCTCAGACCCTGGTTTCTGGCTCTCCCCTGCCTCCCCCTCCCTCCCAGATATATCCACAAAGCGTGAAGGTACCAGGAGGTGACGGTGGGAACAGAAGGGTATTTTGTGCCCAGCTGATTTGCAGAGCACTGGGTAGTTTCAACCTGTGTCGTACATTTGGATACTGTTTGACCCTTAAAAACAGTCCGGGTTCAATGATGTATTCTGTACAATGATTTATGCCACTCTGTATTTAATGGAAAAAGTAAAATTTAATTTCTTCTCAAATCACACAAAGAAAAATAGAAGCAAGGACTGATACGGCATCTCCTATAGATATTTTGTATTTCATGTTTCTGATATTTTTTGATAGAATGGCAAAATTGTTGAGATTGGAGTGTCTAAATTTCAGGAGACGGCAATCATGATGTTTCGGAGATAATATTGCAAGCGTATGATTTTGTATAATGACGGTCTGCCAGCTGGATGTGCTGAACACACTGCAACGCTATCATTATTGCTGGCTTTTCTGAATATTTAGTAACAAATCAGACCTTAGCTTACTTTGTGTGTCTTTGAACACTAATTTGATAGAAGTTTGAGAAAAGGGAATTTAAAATGAAACTCTTAAATTGTCATGAAGGCAAAAGGTCAGCAGAGATGAGCTGAATATTTCTCCTTCCCGGTAATTAAAATCCTCATACTCCTTATGTCTTGGCAAAGAAGACCGCTACAATTCACATGGTAAGGTAAAGCTAGGACTAGAATCCTAGATGGGACTGTTGGGGTTATTTTAAGGCTGATTAGTCCAGTTACGTGAACTTATTCGGATTTTGTGGACATTGACTTGATGAATCCATAGGATGACTGAATTAGGATGACTGAAATACATCAAAATCGTCAGCCAAAGCTTTTTGAGAATATGAAACAGCATGGACATGCTTTCCAAGAAGCGTTATACTATTTAATAAGCATTTTAAAAGCCTTTAAAGGTTTACCTTTTTAGCGTATGTTCTCTGACACTTGACTCAAGCTATTATTATTTAGAGGATAGTGTGTTTCATCATGTAAGGCACTTCACTTTACCGCTGCTCACAGGATCACATTCACTTTGAAACTCCATGGAATAACTCGCTGTCTATAAAGCGAAAACCCATTAGTGAGAATTTAATGGTGTTAAATCACTGCAAGGGAAGAAGAAGCCTTTGGCCATTGAGTCGTCTGAACATATGACCACATGATGTGATTTTTTGTTAAATTGCCCTTGCATTAAATTATAATATTAAAGCCATATAAAGAACTAACATAGAAAACTTTCAATTGTTTGCAGTTTCAGGTTAGCAGATAAGACGGTCAGCATCGTTAGAATTTGGCTCATGCAGCAGTAAGAAGGAAGCAGGGCTAAAATAAACTGCTGTGGGTCTTTGTAGGATTTGTATCATGATCATGGTTTCTGCAGTCTAATTGAATTTCCGAGCCTTTACCAATTGCAATGAAACGGGATATGAAAAAGAACAAGTGAGCAAAATGTTGAGATGTTTAAGATCAGATTGTGTTAGCAACATGAAAGAACTAGTGAATTATACACCAGGCCTGTGCAGTCATCCATTCATGAATCAATCATTTTGAAAGGGAAGTGCAGCCAAAACTGGGAAGGGGAGGGGCTGTAGCTGCTTTGGTGTAAAGTTGGCTTTGATAAAAACACCCAAATTAATCTCATAAAAAAACTTGCAGAGAAATTATGAAAAGACCTCATGTTTCCTCAATATTTAATTTGCAGACAAATTAAATATTAATTGACTTCTGTGTTTTGTAAGGAACAAGTTAACCCCGAGTTCATCTTCATCATCACAAGGTAGCACAAAAGACTACATGCACTAAGCTATGTAAAGATTATAATAAAAGATAAATTAAAGGATAATTAAAGATAAAGTTTTCATTTTTATAAAACCATTATGCGATATCCACCATTTAGATAAAGTAAATATATAATGTACATTTTATTATTTTCTTTTTAACCATATGGAATGTGCATTCTCAAAAAAAATAAAAAAAATCATTTCAGAGCAGTGAGCAAGAGGAGATGTTTGCAGTCTTGTATGCGAGCCAGCAGTTTTTGGCAGATGAATGTGGGTTTTATGTGCCAAGCACCTGGTCAAACTGCAAACAATGAGGGGCTTATGGATTCGCTTTATCCAACAACGACTGAGATGATACCTCCAATGTTAGAGCTCTTATGGGTCCTTTTAAGAAATGCTGATGCAAAATAATGCTCAGCACTTCTGGATGCTGTGGAAATGCTTATATGTGTAGTTAGAACTTCACAAGCTGGCTATACAAAATTAACATATTAATCTTTCTTTACCTTATTAAACATAGTAAGTATATTTTTACCATCTATTATGCATATTTACATGTTTCCATTTAAAGAAGGAAAATAGGCTTCCAGATTGGTCAAGTAGAACGCAGCAACACAAAGGTTTGGCATCAGCAATTTCAGATGGAAAAGAATGGATTCAGACAATAAAGTCAAAATATGAGCTACTGAATGGTCTGATGGAATAGTGATATTGTATGTAGGCAACTTTGAAAATATCTCATTTCTGCAGAGAAAGAGTTTCAGTGTGGAGGGTCTTGCTTGAGTCTTTAGCAGTGATCTAATAATGAGTTCCACAGATGGGTTTGTTGGCTGAAGCACTGCTGAGTCCACTGTGTATACGGCAGAGAGTGTCAAAGTGTCTCCCGTGCAGGATCATCTCCAGGTTTGGGGAATGGATGGTGTCTGCCAGACATGCTGGCAGTCAGTGGGCCTTCTCCCCTGCACTACCTGGGCTGGAGCCCAGCCAGGGTTAATTATAGTGGAGCTCCAGAGTCTTGTGTCACTAAGGATGGTAGACAGAATATTGTCATACTGCCATGTCCTATACGGAAAAGACAAGAGTAAAAGCACACCTGCTCAGCCTGAGTTTGAGCATGTTTGCACTCTTGTACAGTCACTTCAGTCAGGGTCTGAAAAACACCCACTAAGTGCCAAATGTTGGTAAAATTTGTCTTTGGATACATCAGTAATGGTCACCGGCAGTCAGTCATTTTTGAGACGATAGCTTTTCTATTATATACAGTATTTTGTCTTTGCCTGTTCTCAGACTTTGTGGCTGCCGGCCATTGCAAACCCTCTCTGACAGAGTAAAGTAAGTTATAGCAAGACAACGGTGGTAGTGCCCAAACTTCTGTACACTTTTCCTTCCTCAAAATAGCATTGGAAATAGGTAGGGTGACATATTTCTATGAAAACTCTCTATTAATTATTTTGGCCGTGAAAAAAATATTCTTGGCGAGAAGTTTTTTTTTTGTTTCCCCGCCCCTGGCAGTTAATTTCGGACACTGCCTCTGTGTCCTGTAACGTTCACCGTTACATCCAGTGGCTCCAGCTTCTCCAACATCACAGCTTTAATGAAATGGGGAGTGAGGAAAATGTTTCATCTGAGATTTTTTCAAGGTCTTTTACAAAGTTGCCCAAAGTAAGTGAATGTTGAAGCTGAAAATCTAAAAGCAAGTTGTGCATCTATCAACTCTCATCTGGCTGTTCTCTGAAGTAAAAGTGTGTTACCTCCCTTTTTTACTTAGACAAGTGTCTAGTCATGGCAAGCTGGTGCACACTGGCCTAGAAAAAAAGAACAGCTTGTGTTGCTGAAGTTTCCTCCCCTGTCTAGTTATTTTTAAAATGCCCCATTTCCGCCATTGTTGTGGCATTGTTTTGACCTTACGCAGAACAATTTTCCCCAAGTCAAATTAGCTTTCACCATTCAAAGAAATGTTCTAATATAATGGTTTGACGGTTCTGCCTGTGAAATATGAAGAAATGGAAGGCCATGCCACTGGGGTTAATAATATTCCTCCTCTTCAACAAGTACCTTGGGATCCTAAGTGTCCTTGAAAGCAAACGGCATCTCACTTATGCTGGGCATCTTGCAGCACTCATGGGTAATAGCAGTCTACTTTCCCAACTCTGTGCGCATTGTATCGGGCTGATTCACAGGCTTCCGCCATTGCGAGCCTTAACAAAGGCATTTTGGTTGTGAAGTAAATGCCACATGTCTCTCTCTCTTTAATATTTGACGTAGGCTTACTAGATTGATAACCAGCTAAGATAATTGGTCAGATCCTTCCCTTGCAATTACTTATTATACAATCTTCTTTGTAGGTGAGAAAAAGAGCATCAACTGCAAGAGATCAATAGCACCTCATCAGTCTTGCATGCAGTAGCGTGAGAACTAAAGTCAGCCTTCATGCAAGTCAATGAGCACCTGGAGCGCTTTTCCCAGAGGCCGCTAAGTGTGCATAGCAAGGGACTACCAGAGAAATGCAGCAAGGTCTCTCAACCCGCTTTGATAGGACAGAGTCAGGGAGGCTTTGCGCCGAGATGCTGGGCCCGCCGAGGTTTACACCACCTGTTTGTTTGCCTTCTCCTCGGCAGCACAGATCTTACATGCCTTACTGTGCCCAGCCCGCAGGGGATTGGGGTGTTAGATACAACAAAAAAGGTGACTGAGGAGTGCTGAGTTCGGGATTATGATTTATTAATCTGCACTCCTTTAAATTCCGAACGAACCATGTGGGGTTATGATGCTCACTCTGGGGAGTAATCGCAAAACACAGAACAATTCAGATTCACTGAAGTCCTGTCTTGTCTAAGTGCGGGAGAGCGTAGACAATACACCAGCATGCTGCAGCCAAGGGACACGAGAGGAACAAAAGCTCTGAAGCCAAAAGTTCAAGATGAGGAGGTCATGAATATGAAACCAGAAAGTTTATCTTTCCTAGAGGACTATATTTTTGTACTTGAACAACAAGAAACTGGGTAACTAAGTAGTGCTCTGTCTAGAAAAAAAGGTGTAGCTAAAGTTTCTTTTATTAGACGTAGTATTTGAATTTACCTGAACTACTGTATAATGTCACACTTGCTATTATTTAAGCACAAATCCTCAATTACCAATGCTTTTTAAAAGCTTCCTTTCAGCGTCGTGTGTGGGCAACAATAGATCACTAAGTGATGAATTGATTGCTGGCCGTTGTTGAGTCTAATATCAAATGAAGAATCTCTTTAGATAGCAGCTGTTAGGTCCACTTGTGTCTTAAGAGGTGCATTAATCTGGAGGTGAGGGTATGATTACAGTTAATTTGGTCCCACCTGTGAGACTACAACCACAAAAAAAAGTCAAAGTCAACTGTTCTGGTACAGCAATGGCCTCAGGTGTACTTCTCTACCGTGGAGATTCATCCAGCAGGAGAGAAACATTTTGTCTGCCAGACATTTCTTTGGCAATCTTTCACTGCTTGACTTGGCTCTGAGTTCGCACTTACCAGCCCAGCCAACAAGATGGTTAAAAAAGCAACAATGTTGAAGCGCACACTCCAGAAGCTGTCAGATCGTCATCATAACTTTTGTCCTTTTACATGGTCGTTCTGTGTCCTTGCAGAGGAACTGATCTTGAGTGCAAAGGAAATATAGAGAGTTTATAGTCAAAGTGACGTTTCTAGATATGCATGATAAGCCTGTAAAATATTCAGAAGATGCATTGTGAATTTAAAATCTACTGAGGCTGTTTCCCAAATATTTGGTCTTCTCAGTCCATCATCCTACACACCACATTCAGTGTGGTGTAAAATTACACTATCTCCGCAGAGCTGTCAGCTGCATGCCAGATCTCACCCTAGCTGCATATGAAGTCAATTATGAGCAACCGTTTCCCCTTGGTAATACATAGATGTCACTTAGGATGTATTTCTTTTGGGGTCGCTTTGATATCTTTAATATGAAGGCCATCCATCATTACAAATGTTTGTGGTCTCTAGCCTGGTCTGTCAGACAGCTACAGTAGTCATGAAAATGTGATGCATTTCTTAACAGAGCCGGCGCCATATGGTGCAGTGTGTGTTACTGTGTGAGTGTGTGTGTGTGTGTGTGTGTGTGTATGTACTGTATGTGTGTGGGTGTGTGTGTGTGCAGTGTGTGTGAGTGTGTGTGTGTGTGTGTGCACAGCGGGAAGGTGAGAGAGTTGTGACTCGCCTCCACCAGCGG
>OMOV01095040.1:0-11910 GCA_900312565.1 Beryx splendens
GGTGCTACTGGCCAAGCATTTCTGTTCCAGATTTTCATATTTACTGATTATCGTCTATCCCTCTTTTTGGCAGCTGTCTCACTCCTTCACAATCTGGCATGGGAACACAGAGACTCAGTTGGCCGGAGCGTATGAGCCACTCAACTTGGATGGATTTGTGAGTCCACGTCATCCTCATCCAGTTATGCAGGTAAATTGACTATTTATGAAAACTGATGATGTCACCCTCATTTTCATTTCCTTTATTTGCAAAAGATGAAACTTTTCATTTTCAAGATTTATTTTCTAATTTCCATTTGTGTTGCTCCCAGCTGCATGGTTTGGTTTACTTTAATTCATCATTATTTTTCTTTTGTTTCTAGATCTGCCATTGAGTATGTCCTTTATTCCATTGCACATCACATTTGAAGAGAGTTGAGACTTGTGACCCTGACACCTCCTTGGGATGCCTTACTAGGAACAATCTTCATTCATGAACTCTATGCATATTCGTTACTTGAATGTCAATGTTAATCATCATGTCCACATATTTTGGAGAACGCTACCAGGGCACACACACACACAGCTGTGTGTATGTCCTTTCATGTGGTTGTATTTATGAAGATTTACTGTAGCAATGGTACAGCACATCTTCATATAGTCTTAAGTCCACTACATAGTTATTTTGTGTTATCTCTCACTGTAAATTCAGTCAAAACCAAAGTGCTATTGACAGCGTGTTTAGAGAAATATGACATATTTGTTACACCACATTGCATGAATGTATGTATTATATAACATTAAGTCATTTCAGTTGATATTTTGCAACAGATATCCTTTGCAAACTGAAAAATAGCTTAAAGCTTTATCATTTTGTTGCTTATATGCTTATAGCTCTTTTTCCATGCCAAGTATTTCTGTTATGCTTCTTGAAAGTGTTTTACCTCTGTAAATGTTTGCTTTGTTTTCATATTTCATCATGTTTTTGATATATTATGAATTTGCCTTGCATGTTTTACTAACTTTACAAAGGATATTTGGGAAAAATAGATGTAAAATAAAGACAATTGCAAATGTAACTGCTCAGAAACCCTTTTTTTCCTGTTCAATGCTGATTTAAAGTTAGCAGCATATTTAATCAAAAACTAACTGGTTGGTTTTGAGTATGGGCAGATATTTGCTTTGAATGGCATGGTGAGTGGATTCTGTTGTATGTTTTGAAGATAACACTATAATGTAAATAAATACGCTCTGAAGAGACCCTCTTGTCATTCATACTTCAACAAGCAAGCATCTGAAAGTGTTTGGGGTTAGTATATAGCTATCTTTCAATGCCAACTTTCCTGATTAACATTAAAACACACTGGGAAATGAAAGCATAAAGACACACAATAGATTTACCTCAGAAGTGTAGAAATACTAGTGTTAAATTAATGTAGTAGCTTGCCAATGGTATGCATTTTAATTCAGCCTAGAGATATGATGCTGAATAGATTGTGGTCTTTTACCACATGAGGGCAGTGTTAGACTTATTTAAAACTCATCCCCAAGGGAGCAAGGTGTAATGACTTAGTAACACATACACTCTAGAACTCAATGTATTAGGAACCCACTTTCAAGAACTCTTTCATTATTGAGCATGTTTACTATATTGGTGAGATATCTACAGTATGTGATACAGTATGATACGAATTAGGGTTTGACTGATAAGAGTTTTTGAAGGCTGATATGATACTGATGCTCATATTTTTGTGTTGGAGCTTCTGATAGCCCAATATCTTGTACTAATATTCCCTATCTTTGAATTTGACTATTTTTATGCCCCCCAAAAAAGGCAAGTATTCAGTGTTTCCTCCAAAATTGTATTCTTGTGATGGTGGAAACGTCTCTGAAACAGTGACATAATACAATTCTTTTAGGGTTACCAGCTCTTCAAGGCAGGGGGACCCACCGCAACTATTCAATTGTAGGGGAAACTCACCGCCTTTAAAAATTAACAGTTAATTTACAAAAAACATTATTGAACACTTAAAGAAATTTTTTTGTGTGTGCAGATTTTACAGACTATTTAGCTGTGGTCAGGGATAAGAACCTCCATCATATTGGCCATTAGCTGATATTTAATATCAGCCCAATATCAGCCTGATGTATCTGTCTGACCCTAATATTAATCCACGGTGTAGTGGACTCTGTATGAATATGGATTTTTTTCCACTTGACTTCACACTACACATACTACATATTTGCTCTGTGTGCCAACATTAGCCACTGGGCTTGATGGAAGGGCCTGCCATCACCAGCAATGGGACAATCACCTCCCAGAATTCTTCACTCAGCTCCCTTGGCTACTCAGATCTGACCCTCTCCCTCCCAGCTCTTGACCCTGCACCAGAGGCTGCAGGCGGGGAGGTAAGAACACAGAGAATAGAGTGAAAGACACTGAAGCAAGCGTGTACAACACGTAATGAATCATGAACACTTCAGAATGAATAGTGCCAACTCCAGCAGCTGGAACTGACAACTGTGATGATGTAAAGTTGCAAAATGTTCTGGGTAGATGGAAAAATCATTAACAGTTTTCATCATGGCATTGCCAAAGCTACAGATGAAGTGATGCGCAGATCAATTTGTGAATTGTTCAAATTGTTGTCTCTTGCAGGATGAAAGAGGTACTTTGTTTGGATCGCCAACACCTACATCAAAGGATCAGACATATGGGTATGGTTGAAATCAAAACAAATAAGACCTTCATATATAAATATATATAGTTTCTTTCCAAAATGATATCTCCTTGTGAATTAAATGACAGACTTTTACAAATGATAGATTCACAAAATTAATACAATTGTACATTTTAAAAGGTAATTAGTAACTTGATTTGTACAAATCTTTAATGTAGAAATTTTTGAAATATTACATCCCATATAATATCATTATGTTTCTGATATTTTGTTTCCAAACCATACAGAAGCACTTCATAATTTAATTTTTTATATGTTTGAAAAACAAATTATATTGCCTTCCCAAGGAAACAAATGTTTGAGAGTGGTTGAGGTCTTGCTTGTAGAAGGCCACCAACAGTCAGGTCAAACCAAAACAAACAGCTTCTGATGACAGTTGGTCGATTGTCTCAGCTTTGTGGACCAGTGCATCTCAATTTGCCCTCAACACAAAGACAGAGACATGAAATGTGAAATGAGCACACGGTGTAAAACATCTAATTCAAACACACTCAGACATGACCAAGGTTCCAGCCCACCAGACAGAGAGAACAGACATCTCTGACCCGATGATGCCTCTTGCTGAAATTTCCAACTGAGCAGCTCTGGCTCAGGCTGTAGCTATGTATTATCCACTTGGGGACATTCTAATGCACAAGTCATGCAGAGCCATGTGTCTCGCCAAATTGTCTGCTTCCTGCCACTGCGACTACCTAAGTAGTACCTAATTTCCCCTCAGGGATCATTAAAGTTTCATTGTATGTAAAAAAAATTAACACCTAAGTAGACCTAATTTGCATCCAGATTCCTACAGCTATTCCACGAATGCCAGTAACAAGTATTGGTATGAATGTGATATGAACACCACGGTACTTGATTATTAAAATCTCGATCTCTGCACTATTAAATGTTTGATACTGAATTATTTGAATATCCATGAGCCGTTACTCCATGGCTGTGTGAATTTATTACATAAAAGGATTACATGTCTTTGATGTTTTTATTGTTATAAATTGGTTCGGGTTGATTTAGATATATGGTCAACTAATGTAAATGTGTTCCATTGTCCTGCTTGTGTGTTTGAGCCGTTAATTTATTGTAAAATATGATTGGCACAATGTAATGTTCCTCTCTCTACTTTAGGAGGGACCCAGATGACCTGAGCCAATGGCAGTGTGAGTTCAGGGGTCAAATCAGAGCGCTGAGACACTGGCTGAAGAGCATGGAGCTGAGACTGCCTCCTCTGGATCCCACGGTCAGTTGGGTTGTCTGTCTCTCTGCCTGTCTTTATCTCTTCCTCTCTGGCTGACTCTTTTTGTCTTTTTCTGCCTCATCACATCACATGTTCCAAATGATGGAAAAGCATCTTTACATGTGCTTCATCCATCAAATCTCCTTCCTGTGTGCATTAACATCAAATCAAAAAATACAACTGCATTATGCATTACGGTTAGGCCGACATATATTGGTTTGTTGATATTGGACTTTTAATAAATATCAGATATTTAACAGTCATGTTGCCCACTGCTGATATGGTGGAGGTTCCTCCCTGACCACAGCTACATTAAAAAACAGAGTCTGGAAGTTTGGAAAACCTGCAAAGAAATTGTATTTATTTTGCTTATTTTATCACTATAGAAATTGCCACTATTTATACCGCTTCTTATTCCGCCAAAAAAAAAACAACAGTCCCCCCTAAAATTGGTGCATTATCTCTTGCCACACCATTTGCACTAAACTCTCTTCAAGCTGCATCTTGTAGCAGTTATGTAGCTTTATGCTGGCAATTAACATTTTGATCCAACTTTTACTTTTTGTGCTATTTATGTTTAATCACAAATTAAAACCACATAACCACATTTGTTTTGTAAATTAATTCTTAATTTAAAGGCCTGATGTATCCCAGAGTTTCCCCTACCAGTAAACAGGTGTGTGCTCAGAGTTTCATTAATATGAAATGGCATGAAAAAAGTCAAATTCAAAGATACTGAATAATGACACAAAATATCAGCTATCAGCAACTTCAGCCTAAGAATATCAGTATCGGCCATCAAAAACCCATGTCGGTCAAACCCTATCCTGCATTACCATTCAATTGAATGACATCAGACCCTTTAAGACCACAAGAACTCAAAACAACTGGATATTTGACAACACAAAAGGCTACCATGAAATCAGCATAACGTTATTTGAAGCTGTGATCATTTCACGTGATGCCCAAGACGGTGGAGGCCTGGACAATAGTTGAAAAGACTGTGTTGCCACATGTTGTTTCAACTGTAATTGCGTGGGCAGGGAGAAAACGGAAGAGGACTCCAAATGAAGTCAATGAGTTGTGTCGAACCTCATTCATGTAATCCACTGTCCCCATGGTGCAGGGTAAGCATGCCTACCATATAGGCTCCATGGAGAGAAATAGTGTCTAATGTCTAATGTCTAGTGCTGTTTGCTGTCTACTTATATGTGTTGGAATTGTCAGATGTATATGTTTATATAACCCCACAACTGTTTATATTGTATTGTATCATTTTTATTACATCCCATTTTCCCCATGCTGCATCCTGTCCAATTACTTTAGCTTCTGCAATGACCCAATTTTCCCACAAAGATCAATACAGTTTCATCTTAATTTAACAGTTATAAACTGGCAAAGGGAAAAGGGGGGAGGGAGAGATGACAGAAGCCAATTAATCTTAGAGTCTGACAATGGTGTAGAACAAGAGGGCAGAGAAAAACAAGAAAGACAAGGAAACGGACCACTGAGTCATTTGAGTCAGTATACTAACATTGAGTTAAGTCTACCATATTAAAAAAAAAGAGAAAGGGAATTGTGGAGGTTTTCAGAGGCAGACATATTCAGACGGATACTGAGGTGGTCCTCCTCCATGTCCTGCAGGGAGACTTCTTTAGGCCAGAGGGGGATAGAGGGGCTGGGGGATCGGGCTCCATTGTGCTGGGTCTGGACAGCCAGGCTGGAGAGCCGCTCGGCACTGGAGGCCCTCTGCACACATGAGCGAGCACACTGAAAAGACATTAGACTCAGATGGGAGGATGAGGCAAAGGGGCAGAAAAAAAAGAAAAACCGAATCTTTACAGGCAGAGCACTCTGATCTGACCATCAAGGCATTTATTGGACTCAGATTGGAGTTTTAGTTACGCAAACATTTATACAGACACTTCTCAGAGGCAGAGCTGCTTTGGAGGCAGAAATAATCTCATTGGTTGAGTTAAATCTCAATAGGCGGAACCAAACAAACACAGCACAAGTTGACAAACTTGAATGGCAAAGAAGGAACTGTGGTTAAAATATAAATATTGCCTAAATAGCAGTGGCTTTTTAAACATTCCTTCATAAACATGACATTCATGATCTTGGAACGTCAGAGGGCTAGTTACCTAGCTTAGCTACAGGCTAGTATGGCGAGTTTGAACTTGGAAGGTCAGCTAGGCTAAGTAGCTATATACAGTAGCCTATATATATATATATATATATATTAGCTCACATTTTTCAGTAAGTAGCAAGAGCACTAGGCCTCATAATATTAGCTACCTCTTGCCGATTGCTTTTTTCACTGGGCTTCAGTCTAGTTAGTGATGCTAGGTTCATGTCATACCGGATTTACCGTAAATACAACCTGCCTACTGGGAAAAACTGTTCCCGTCAACCTCCTAGTGGTAATTACAAGGAGGATCAATGGGACTGCCACATGGCAGCACGAATTATGTGTCAACACAATCACCAAAATTATTGGCTGTTTTTACAGTAATGCAATCAAGTCTACTTACAAAAAGTGTGTAACGAATGCTGTACTTTGTTTATGGTTGATTTTAAATTCATAAAAACAAATTATTTTCAACGTGGGCGTTCCAAGGAGTTAAACATGTAAACACTCCTAATTTGTACCAACGAAGATGTCATCCCATTTTTCATATGATGTGAACATGGCATTAGCCAGAAAACTGTGGTTCTTTGGCTCCGCCCACTGAGGTTTAACTCAACCAATTAGATTATTTCTGCCTCTGAGAAATGTTTATTGGACATGCTAATGCTTACTATATATATTTATTGGATAGCATAATTGAACAATAGCATGATGTATTATGTTGTGGGTTTTTATGCCTTGACATTGAGAGAATTAATTCAGCGTCTAGATAAGGAACATTTTCATTGAGGATAATTTACTGTGCAGCACTTACTGAAAGCCAACTAGCACAAAACATTAACATGACACTGCTCAGTACACACTAAGATGGTGAGATACTAAATTATTTGAATATCCGTAGTGAGTTACTGAACCTTCTCCAAGGCTCTGTGAATTCATTACACAAAAGGATTAAGTGTCTTTGATGCTTTTATTGTTATAAATTGGTTTTGGTTGATTTAGTTATATGGTCCATTGAAGTAACTGTGTTCCATTGTCCTGGTTGTGTGTTTGAGCCATTAATTGATTGTATGGTTAAAAAAGGCCCAGTGACAAAATACGATCTGTGGTTGAACCTGCATGACCTTTGAGGGAACTTAATAATCAATGTCTATGGATGACATTTGACCAAAACATTTTTCAATCAGAGAATGATTGACAAATGCCTTGTTCTGTGTTAAAGGTTGTTCTTACATTTTTCAAGATTTTGTCTCCATTTGAATGAAGCAACTGTTTTGGGATTCATGTGTAAGATGCACAGGCATTTCATGTCACCTTGTGAAGGTCTGGACACTATGGAGAGCTTTAGTTTGACCCCCAGCGAGAGTGTGTGAAATAAGGGGGTGTCTTTTATCTCTACCATGCCTTTATCATACTGCATCCGACCACAGACCTTTGTCATGGTAATGCTGTCAGTCTGCTGCACTGCTGGTTCCAGTCTGGGCCTGGGGGACTCGTTAGCTAGCAGCATGAATGAGGACATCCCTCTGCAGCCCCCCATATACAGCCCCTTCTACAATACACAGGAGAGAGTCACACCTGCTCTTTAACACAGGGCATACACATCTTCAGCTGTTTTTCCCATAGACACGCACACGCCCATAAACACTGTGATGAATACGGTCCCAAATTGGAGGTTGTGAAAGCACTATACGGAGCGTGAATATGATCAGTATTTTAAATGGAATATCACACAGTTTATGAATTCACATCTTATGGAACAGAGCAGCCCAATCTGTATTTATGAATATGAATAGCTTATTAGATATCAGAGAACAAAAACCAGGGGTGTAAATTTACAAAACCTTAAGGTTTCCCTGTCCCTGCATCTAATATCATATCAGTCATTTATTCCATCTTTTCCAGCTTTGGGAGACAGCAGTAGACCACCCTGACACATAGATATTCAGAGTCCCCTTTAATAGCAATTTCAACTTTATTTTTACAGTTTTTAATCTCTGAGTGTCAGATGCAGTTGACTAGAGATTTGACTGAGAAGTCAAAAAAAGACAGTCCATTTAGACAGTCAGGTTAAGGTCAAAAGTTCCTCTGGTCTTTCAGCGCCCCCCCTGCTGAAGAGGAACTGCTGGATAAAGGCTCTCTGTGTCTTAAAGGTCTCTGGTTTCCCCGGGCCTGTGGCAGATGCTGCATCCCAAATAAGCTTTGTACACACAACTTACAAACAGGCCTGACCAGGCCCAGGAAGAGGGGTGAGAGAGCACAGCCTATTATCCTCTCTTCTCTGGTCATGACAGCCAGCAAACAGCATCCCCGCTCTCTGACGCCATCATAACCTCTGGGAACAAGGGCTTGTTTTCATTGCTGTGGATCACCTAGAAGACAAATGAATAATAAAGTATGCTGGATAGAAGGCAGGAAGATAAACTGTGTTATTTGTTTTGCAGACTCACGTCGGGATTAAACCTTATATCCTCAATAGATTGTGTTCCTTTGCTAGGCTTGTCATGCTTATCAAATCGATTTTAATCTTATAGCACTTTAAGTAATCTCCTCTATAAGAGTTTTTTGATTCACACACATTTTTCAGGGTTATTGGCAATGGGGGGCCCTTCCTTTATTGCCTGTGTCTTCCTGTGTTGAATGGAAGATGTGGACTTATGGCTGTAAATCCCCTCTTCCTTGGAACAGTTGAATCAAATGCGGCGGGGCTGATGATGTGGTTGAACTCTTCTATCCCAAAGTGGCTAAATCCTCCTCTCACCCATTACTGTGATTTCCAGTATCCAGGCAGCCCAGCAGGGTCCAGGCAACCCAGTAGGGAAGCCCATCATCCTTTCATCCAATCCCAGCACTTTTCTTGGAACTAACCTCTTTTGGTGATAAATGACAGCGTGCATGCTGAATGGTGCTTCTGGTTTGACCCTTAAAAGGGACCCCCTTCTTTTTTTTCATTTCTCGTGAAGAGGGCTAATTACCATGTTCTGTGGAGGAGCCATTGAGGTCTTATTTAATTTGAAGGCAGAAGAGAGAGGGTGAGATGGCGGAGGAGGGGAAAACAAGCCCCTAAGATTAATCTGTTTTCTCAGCTCCTCTGGCACATGGGATCTTTGATCAAATTTAGGCTCCCATTTGCAGCTAATTTGGAATCATGCTCATCTGGAAACTCGCTTTATCCCACCTCCCAACCTGTGTCCGCTCCATTCCTGCATGCATTTCGGAAGGATAATGAGGGCTACTGAAGTGAAGAAGGTGATAAACTACACAGAGATGAATTGATTTCACCAGCTACCAAGCCCGCCACCAGGATCAGCATAGTGCATCACTGCATAGTGTGCCAGTGGCTCTTCAACTACATGAGCTCTAGCCTTTTTTGTGAATTGTGCACAGGCCCTATGTGTGCTTACTGTGGAATGGAGAGGACAGAGGGGTTTTGGCGAAACGATTTAATTAGTACAGAGAGGGTTGGAGCATGTTGAAAGCCAGGATCAGGTGTCATGGTTTAACAACAATGCCTTCCTGGCAAAGCGGTGACTCATCACTGCCAGCACCCCTCAGAGAAAGAGAGGAGGACTGGGGTATGTGGGCACTTGCTTGCTCATTAAAGAGCTGAAGACATTAGTTCTCAAACTGGCCCAAACAAACAGCTATCTGTGATTTTGTACATCTTTTACAGCTAAATTGTGCTGTCTCTAGTCAGCTGAAGGTATCTGTAATGTATGCTGCCCTTTACCTTAGATCTGTAAAGTATAGGCCATCTTGTGTGGTATACTTTAAGACAGACAGGGAACCCTTGCATCAGCACTGGAGTACTCAGGGGTTAAATAACTTGACCCCGCGGGGGTCATTCTATTCAATTCACACTCTCTCTGTGCGGCCAGGGTGACAGGCATTTTCAGTTTTCTTTTTTCCTTCTGCTTTTGTTTTTTATCCTCCTTTTAGGCAAGAGGGGGGCAGGGGGTCAGACATGGGGCAGTAAAGTAAGCGCTGTGTATAGCTCTGCAAACCTGAAGCAGGTTCAAAGCAGATTTAACAGGCTGTTTTCATGTTTTCATCATCAACAGAGTCTTTGCTGCTCATTCATTGAGGGAGGTCTGAAATGCTGTGCGGTGGATAGTTATATGGACTGCAAAGTGACTTAGCGACAGTACTGTTAACGTTCGAGCTTATACTGTAGAATGGGATGATGGACTTTTTGCAAGTTTAAAGCTGCCCTAGGCCAGATTCTTTTATGTAAAAATTCACCTGTCTTATCAGCCTAAATCACAAAGTGGGGCTGCAACTGAGAACAGCATCCCATCCCTAACTAACTGAGACAATGTAGAAATCTACCAAATTATTGCATTTAATAAATATTCTTATTTGGGTGTGGAGAATGGTTACTGGCAGGAAATCTTCTTGACAACTTATTGTAAGTCGTTTTGGACGAAGGCGTCTTCTAAATGGCATGATGTAATGTAATGTAATGATTTCTCTGAAATTCAAACAGTTACCTTTCGCTGCCATTTGGGGCCGCCAACGTGTCAAGCTGCCTAATGCAGCTTTAGCTGTATTTAATGCTCAGAGAAACCTCCTGCATGCAACTCCTACAGAATCAACAGGACTAAGCTCTTTGTTGTTGGTTTTACACCCCAAACCCTGAGGGTCAAACCAAGCAGAGCTGGACTCTAGACACATCTAACACTGTACAGTATAGACTGAGCTTGTTTTGACACGTCCAAAGACATAACAAAAGGCAATTTACACTAGAGAGAGCGGTACTGATTATATGATATTTTATGAAGTGACATCCGTGCACATACAGTGGGTTGTAAGCACAAAGGCATTGGAAAATTCCTCCTACTCATATCCAGGAGTAGGAATGAGCAATTAGCAATGCCAGCCCACGTTACTGACACACAATATGCACGTCAATACTAAAATAAAATAAAAACAATGTCTGGAGTGAAAGCCACACTCAGGAGCATTATAATGTGAACCGCATGTGGTGGTTTATTGTGTTTATTGAGTCAATAGTGTGGTTCATCTTCCGTCTGCCACTTTCTCCTCCAACTAATCCTTACACTCAAATGAATGGCCTTGTGGATTATGGAGGAGGCTGAGGGGCGGGGTATCTGCATGTGTGTATGTGTATGTGTCTTGGCGAGGGAGAGGGAGAGAGAGAGAGAGAGCGAGAGAGAGAGAGACTACATGCTAGCGTGCATTTGCTGGGTCAGTTGATTGATTGTTTGTTTGATTATTTGGTTGGTTTGAGAGAGACAGAGAAGCAAAGAAATAAAGAGGGCAGGATACAGTTAGTTTGATCTGGATCTGGGGCATGAACACATTGTAAGACAGTCACCTGTACTCCTGCTTATCTTAGGTTTTAGTGCATCACACCTTAATGCATCATTTCCAAGAAAAAATACTTGTGTGGAAAAATGAATGGTGACCCATAATCCATATCTGAATCTATAACTGAAACTGCAAAAAGCAACATGATTTAGGTCAAGTACCAAAAATGCAAATAAATGCCACTCTAACTTTGTGTGCATGGGCTTGATTTATTTGTAAGGCAAAATATTGTGACTTAAAGGAAGAATGATAGCATTTCACCACAGGGGTCCTTCCTTTCCTTTGCTTTCCCAGGCCAGAGGCAGAGAAAAGACTCAGTATTATCTATCCAGCGCTTTCTGTTTTGTGTTTGCTGCGGGGCTCTTTGTTTATGGGTCGGAGTTGCGATGGCTGGAAGTGAGTTGAAAAGTAATCTGAGATGTTTTACAGTAATTAGTCGTCTTTGTTGCTGCTGTGGAGACTGCTGCACTGACTCTGAATGGAGATCGGGGACGACA
>OMOV01095042.1:0-12905 GCA_900312565.1 Beryx splendens
AGCAAACAGGAGTCACCAAGGGTCATTAAAGCCATGTAGCCCAATGAGAGAGAGAGAGAGACAGAGAGAGACAGACAGACAGACAGACAGACAGACAGACAGACAGACAGAGACAGACAGACAGACAGACAGACAGACAGAGAGAGAGACAGCAGTGACTGTTACGATCAGGGATAGTGGCAAATTAAAAGGTGGCTAAATCATGAACTCCACTCAGTGATCACCACAAGGCAAACAACCACCCACACAAAAAACAATTTTATTTAAAAAAAGACCCTGTCCTCATATAACAGCATATAACAGCATACATAGGCTTAAGACTAGTTATTATGCATGTTATGAATTTCTAATATAAAGATTTTTGTCAGCCGAAAGAGGCGGGTGAACTCTATTACGCAAATAAAACGGTGGCGCAATTTGAGATTAGAGGTTTGGTTTACACTCCTACATCCGTGATTATGATAGGCCACTGCTACAGCTGTGGTTGCTGTTGCAACTACTGTCATTATTATCATTATTTACACTTTCATTACAAACAATATCGTTATTATTTATGTTATTAGGAGCAGCCTTTTGGCAAATGGTCAGCATTTGCTGTAGATGTTATTCTTAAACATCAGTGCAATCTTTGTACGTCTGATATTTTCACAAATATAAATTCCTAAAGTTGGATTGCATCCAAACCTGAGTATTGAGCTTCCACAAATTTGATGAAATTGCACGTGACCATAAAATATATTGGGAATAATATTCAGAATAAACTTTACCTTTGCACTGTGAGCAAGAGCTGATGCTACATGTATAATCGTTTATTTTGTGGTCCGATGCAGACAAAATGAGACCCTCTCTCTCTTCCTGTTCATCTGTCTGCCTGTCTCTCAGTCTCTCGGCCTCTCTCTCTCAGCTGGCCTACAGCTGAGGCCTGCTGTGTCACCGGCTGCAGCATCTGCCAGGAATTATTTACTAAAGACTACTTTTCACAATTTAAAAATCTGAATTTCGCCTGACATTAAATTAATTGCCTGAGGAATATATTTTTATGAGCTAGAAAATATCGTGAACAACTGGTTGCAACCACAGACGATGAACGTTTTAAAATGGCGCACACATAATTGCTAAAAGGCCATCAATAAGGCCTAGTTTATTTGACATTTTACAATTTTTCTAATTGATTCGTAAACTGAAAGTTATTTTCAGCAACAAAGCGCAGCCTCACTCCATGTTGAGGCACAATTTGAGAATAATATTGAGCCTATGTAGCATACTTTTCAGACTGCTAGTGCCAAAACACTAAGAAGATGTATGCTAAAAAGCTTGATAATAATAATAACAACGACAATAACAACATCAATAATAATAATAATAATAATAATAATAGCCTAATATAGGCTACCTAATAATAAACCTCAGTAGCCTAATAATAGCCTGGTGATAATAACAACCTGGTGATATTTTTGGACAATTAATTATTGGAGAAAGTAACACAGAAAATCGTCAAATAATTATTCAAACTGCGTTGGCTTGTGTTGAACAAATTCGATCAGATCAACAAAACCTAATCAACCGAATTAAACGAAACATAAAGCGGCGTAGCCTAATGGCGTCACGTTGTTGTAATTGGGGAGATTTTCATCAAGTACCTAATATTGTGTAGGCCTACTTACAATATTTTTCCATAGGCGAATACACCGGTTAATTCACTGGAATAAGGCCACCGTAAAGTGTTACCATAAATTGTGCAGCGTAATTGATGTTTATTTCCAGCTCAATTAACTCCGCCATCCAGCTTATGCTCAATCGAAAGGGAAAATAACCTTTCATAAGGTCTTCAGAAGGCTTTGGAGTCCTCGGAAAGGAAGTATATCTCAAACATGGACAAACAACTGCAAATTTACACTTTGCTGAAATCATGTTTAACTTTTATGCTGATAGGGCTTTGCCCGGTGGAAAATAGATAATTGATCAACATATTTCTCTCCTGAAATGAATACGCCGCCTCAAAGCAGTGACCATGGTGCTGTGGTCTTAATAAAAAAGTCTTAAAAAACAGATTTTATTTCTATATTTATAAGAATCTAAAAATAAAGAATACACCACGTCTGTTATACAACACTGGCTGATGCGACTTCATTGCAGTTTCTGCACTGGGAAGTACAGCGCTGCATTTTTAGATACAGAGGAAGGCTGCTTTTAATAACCATGGATACAATGCCGTGCAGTCGGCCTATTGGACTAACGGGATTATAGATAATCATAGCTTCATAAAACTGCCTTTGTAGTGGCCACAGCACAAAGTATCGGTGAATCTTCAGGGGGAAAAAAGTAATATTATTGCAACACATCAAAGGAGTTGTATTGGTTATTGCAGAGCACATCTCAGCCTGAAATTAATTCAGTGCAGTGACACCGACGGTAAACACACACACACGCACCCACGCGCACACACACACACACACACACACACACACACACACACACACACACGCACGCACGCACGCACGCACGCACACACAGTCACATGGTGAAGTTCAGCAGCGACCAGCTTGGACCAGCCCATATGTGGACTGTGTCCTCAGAGGCCTTATCTAGCAGGCCATACGGGCCGCTCTGACGTCATATTATCTCATATGACCCTCCATGGCAGGTGACAAACATTCACCTTGTTATTTAAATCACTGACGCTTTGTCCATATTGCCATGATCTAAAGAATATAGCCTAAGCCTGAAAAAAACATCAGTCTGTTAAAAACTTGAATCCATATTGGCATGGAGGAAATGCTGAAAAATGCAGGAGGTAAAAGACAAAAAGCACTTCTCAAAGAGAGGCGGGGTTTTTGCAGGTTAGGCCTGTGTCTTATTTGTGTGCTCTAATTAGGAAATGTAAAATCTGTTTATTACAAACCATTCAACAGCGATAGGCTACTACAACGGTAGCCAACTGTGCACACATTGAAAGATCTAAGGGTAGAGAGAAAAGATTTGTCATGTCAGAAGCTTCTGGACGCAGAAAGTACTGTTGTTTAACCGAAGCTTACATATGAAGATGCAATTGTGTTTTTAATAAATTGTGAAATGATGTTACACAGGAATGAGCCAAGCTTGCATATGAATCCTATCCGTCACCTGGGCTTGGTGACGCACCTTGCAGGGCGATGAAGGCTAACTAATCTAGTTTTAATTGGATCTTTTACTTGAGGTTTTGTTTTGTTCATTACCACTGCCTTTTATGTTGTAGTTCCAAATAATATCCTCCTCGCATCAACTTCAGTGAAGTATGGAGTAGCACAGCTTCTCCTTAGAATGACACTTCCTCTGTCATTTCTGATTAGGCCATTGTGTTACAGACTACCATTAGGCTAAGTGTTTTTAAGCATGATGACTGACCCTCAACCCTGTGTGAGGGAGAGGCAAAGATTTTGTGATTATAAATGTCTATGTCATCTATGTCTATGTCTATGTATGTCTATGTCTTCTCTATTATTATTGGGGTAGCATTAGGCCTCGGCAGCCCAGTGGCTCAGTTTGTTAGGGAAATCTTTCTCCTTGAAATACGACTAGATAAAAAAAAAAAATAAAGGCTAACGTTTTCTAAATATATTTCAATAGCTTGTGAGAGAAAGTAGACCCTGACAATGACATTAATGATAACTGTGAAGTTCATTCTGTGCGGTTCTCTCACCAAGGGGGAGTTTCCACAGCCAAATAAGGGTTGGGGGCGTGACCAGGAGCCATGAAAAGGAAATGACGAATTAAGAGTAATGCTGCCTTCAATCGTCACCGAAAGCTCCTTCTTCTGATAAGCTCTTATAAATACGATTCATCTCGAATTGAAGCGCTTCTGGTTGTAAATAATAAAAAAAATGGACGCTGTAACAAATGTGGTGTTTCGGTGGGTGATGTTTTATTTTAGAAATCAAGAGGCACAGTGCTATGTGCTGATGTAGCAGAATGAAGAGGAGAGAATGTGCATTAGGTGTGTAATTGATGTTTTAATTAATTCATTACATGGATTCAGTGGTCTCCCTTGCCTAAACGTTGTATTTCGGCTGGTCGGATACCAGTCGGATTTACTATTTTTCTATTCATGAGCAGGCAACTCGTAGTCGCACAATTTCCGACAGGACCTGAAGGCACCACCAGGCACACGGAAGCTGTGTTGATGTTTACTGATGACGTTTGCCTGAAACCATTGAGGGATGTGGCTAACTTTAGCAAACGGGATGAATTTGTTATTATAAACTCGGAATTCCCGATATAGCTACAGGAAATACGCGGTGAACAAGTAAGGAGAGTTTTTTCTTAGAGAGTTATATCTGTAAGCTTTGTGACCACACGCTTTGGTTTGCTGAAACGAAGTGAAGACGACTGCTATTTAGCAGTTAGCTTAGCTTCCCTGCTCTGCTGCTGTGGTATTTAGAATGACAGGACAGCATAGCTAGCCTAGCTGGCTTGCTAGTTAGCAATAACTTACTATATTTGCCCCATAGTACTTCATTTGAAACGCTATGTTATATTTAGTTATATCGATATGTAGAATTGAATTAGCTTATGCTGACTGTCTGCAGGCAAACGTATGCTTACAAAGTAAACTGACGTTAGCTAGCTAGCTAACTCAGGTAACTCAGGTGCTCTAAGTGAAATTCCAAAAAGTCAGTCACGACTCGTCTTGCAAGTTATGCAAATGGGATAACGTTAATGTTATTTGTTTTGTTTCTACACAACGTTCTGTATGGAGCACAAGTTTCAGAACTGTAAGGCTAGGTGTAGCTGTGTACATCTTCAGCCTGACCTGGTATAACTCATCTTTTAGCTCCCAGGGATTCCTGTTTTCATAGTATGAGGCAGCTTTATGAAAAAATGCACACTATCTGGACGGGCTAGTTCTATGCACGGCCTCACTCTGACTCAGTTTGACTCTTAACTGAGTGTCTTTGGTATGGCTTGGTGCGGCATAGAACCTTAACAACTTACATATTTCACAGTGAAAAAACATAAGGGCATAGTGCTGAGTGACATTTTGTAAGAAATTTAAACCTAATATAAAACTTTTAGCCACATATAACCATAGAGAAGATGTGTATACACTCTGGGTAGCACATCTACCTCTGATGCATCCTCACATAACAAGAGCACTAGTATGTTTTAGTTTTTAATAAGACTGGGGTCTCATGGCGAGGAGAGATTTTTCATGTACCATATGCACAAATACTGTAATGTACAGATAAACACGACATTGAAATATATCATAAGAATGGAACAATTGATGTTAATCATAAATGGGTTGATGTATTTGTTGTGCCTTGTATGTGTATGTGTGTTCAGGACAGGGACAAGATGTTGGAGTCCTATGTCACACCGCTCCTGATGAGCTATGTGAACAAATATATCAAGAATCTGAAGCCATCTGACCTGCAGCTGTCCCTCTGGGGAGGCGATGTGGTGCTCAGCAAGTTGGACCTGAAGCTGGATGTCCTGGAGCAGGTACTGTATGTTAAATAACCCCTGTCCCAAGCTCTTTAACCTTTCCTCAGGCTTAGGGCAAGTGACTTGGCTGTGTGTCAGGACAAGAGTAGCAAGACACAGATCCTGTTTTCACATTCAATACCTCACAATAGGCAACGGTGTTACCTGATGGATCAGTTAGCTAAGGAGGGTACCATGTAACTGCAACGTCCCTGGGTTCGAATCTGGCCTGATAACATTGCTTGCTAATATTAAATCTCTCTTTCCTGCACACCTTGTTAAAACATAAGCATATAAATTATGTCCTTTTTACTTACTAACTTTGGCTTTCTTTTTCCAATGCAAAGGAATTAAGTTGTATTTAACACATACCTCTCAAAAATCCTTGTTGTGATTGTTGTAGTTTGATGTGGTTTCTGTTTATTGCTTTTGTCCATAGATACACATTGATCATTTGGGCGGGTATATACAGGATACATCTAACCGGTTAGGGACCAGCGTCTCTGTATGTCTGTTAGGATTATAAAATTAATAATTCTGTTTTATAGTCTGTCAACAGAAGAAACAATTATGTGAACAGTGACATTTACTAACATCACAGTGGGTGTACAAAAATACAAAATAGGTGTTTAGATTTGGTTCACATACGACCCTAAAAATACAGGGCTTGTATAGGAATCTCTGAACGGGGGATGAGTGTGTGCGCTACCAAGCATTCCGTTCAGCCCCGGCTCGCTGTGTGCAGCTAAGATGTATTGCCTCGACCAGAATCAGAAAAGAACCGCAGCAATGCTGTTCTGCCAAACACGCACGCAGTATCTTTACTGTCAAGTCGTTTTGGAAGAAGTTTGATAGATTTACTTGGATATTTTGCTCTGCAATGTTATTTTGACACACTATACTTTTTTACACTTGTAATGTCTGGATTGGATCAATCTGCCACGAGTTGAAAGAAGTTTCTCTTCACTTGAGTGGGTTCTGACTGCTTCTGAAGAGCAGAGCAAAACACTACCTAACCGGACAGAGATTGTGATGAAAGTTCTTATTGGAAGCAGCTTTCAGCCAACCGACAGTGGGAATTCTGTTAGGATTTTGATGTGTAACGCTGTGTCAAAACCTTGGCAGTTTTCCCCCTTTTTGCAGTTTGCTTTATTGCATTGAATTTGGACAATATCTCTTGTGCAGAGAGGTAATTAGAAATCATCTTCTTACGACGAGGAGTGAAATTTAAGTGAAACAGCGTGGGGGTTATCAAGCAGACATACTGTAAATTCATGACAGCTTTTCTTCAGAAATATGTTTGATTATTAGTTTTTGGCTTAGAGTTGTGGAGGAGGCATGTGTGTGTAGGCAGTCTGGTTTCATGGGACTCGTTCTCACACAGAGTAGTTCAAGATGCAGAACAATGATTCCTCTGCCTCCGAGGAAATCTGACTGATTTTGTTAAAGGCGTGACAAATATGTAATCTGTAGCCATTGTTTTTACTTTCCTCTCATCTTTAAATTTTATTTTTCAAAGACAAGTCCCAATGTTCATGAAGCCTCAGCAATCATATCACCATATGCCTTTTCAACGTTGTCTGCATCACAGATGTAACACTACAGCACAGACAGTTCTAACTATATAGTTTTATAGCTATCTATTGTTCACATCCTCAGACATCTTTGCATATTTACAGGAGTTGAAGCTGCCCTTCACATTCATGAGCGGTCATATCCATGAGCTGCGTATCCACGTACCCTGGACCAAGCTGGGCTCGGAGCCGGTGGTGATCACCATCAACACCATGGAGTGCATCCTCAAGCTGAGGGATGGAGCCCAGGTTAGTTCTTCATTGGTCTGACGAACACATTGTCCTTGGTTCCACTGCAGGGCCAAAAGAGGGCTAGCCAGATCTTCTTTGTTATTTATGTGAAATGATCCCTTCCCCCAAAGATAAGCTTTCTTATTATTTTCCTTTGTGCTTCCAAGAGGATTGGTCACGGTCTTTGTTTCAAATAAACAAATGCTGATTATTATTATTTTGGTTCTAAACATGTTGAGCTTGTTGACCGTGGCAGGCCTGGCCCTGTGGAGAGGTTGCTGTGTTTCAATTACCCACAAAAACTCAAAATGTTGTTCATGTTTAAATATGCTGTGCTAATTAAAACCACAGTCGCTGGTTAACAAGTTTTTTTTTTTTAACTGTTTAGCACATGTAAATTGTAAAATGTCAAGTAATGTGGAGCAAGAACATTTGTAATTCTCATAATTAAAGTCCAGCTGCTCTCTTGAGTCCTCTACCCCAAACCCTCTGCCCCTTTCAATGGTTTTACATCCCATGGCTCGTGCCACTACTTTCTTCAAGTCGGCTTAGGTGCTCAGGCAGGGGTTCACTCATTTGGATTAATATGACACGTCGTTTCTGGCCTGGCCGCTCTGATTCAAAGGTTTGTGTCTCTAATGAGCTGGCATAAGTAGAGGCGATTAACTACCCCCCACAAGCACCAAAGTCTGAAAATCATAGTCTCCCAGTGGGGAGAGTGGGCGAAGCCACACTTGCTAAGGATTGAACAAAACCATGTTATCACCATTTTGTTATGGTGCGGTAAGGCGCTTCTCAGACAGGGATTAAAACTTGTTAATTTGACACAGCTAAGTAGCAGTTTCTTTTGTCATCCTGATCCATGCTTAATTACTCTTGATGAGTTGGGTCTGATGAGGAATGCCTGAAGAAAATAGGAAAACAAAACAAAAGAAACCAAAAGCAAATAAATCACTGCCTCGTTGATGCGCAAGGATGAAGTCATGCCTTTTAAGCAGTGATTTGTATTTTGATCTACATTTTCAAAAGCTTCTGGAAGGAAAAAAGAGAGCATTGGCAAGTGCTGTAAAGACAGTCTCCAATGAGGAGCACATTTGAGAGTTTGGGGATGAAAGTGTATCGTCATTCATACTACCAGAATTAACCATTTGCAAATGCTCTTTCAATTTATCAAGAGATGCATCTGCCTTGATTTTTGAGCTAGATTGATTCCAGCATAAAGCAGATATTGGCGATTGTTTTCCCCATCTTTTAGTGATTCAAATATGGTTGGTTCTATTTTGCCATTAACATTTCCCCCCACAAAGAAAACACAGCGCTCTCACTCAGCACATTTATGCCTCAGAAGAAGGACAGCTTCATTGACCATTGACCAGAAATATTCAGAGAACTCAGAACTGAGAGGTTACTTTTACTGGTGATTTGACCGCTGCTATTTACTACCCAGCCATCTCCGTCTTTTAGCATGTCAGTGGTCTCTCTGTTCACAGTTGGTCATTAGTCTGAACAATGCTGCTTATGAACAAGATTTGTAAAATTACATTCATAAACAAGTCAAGATTGTTTCACATCTCTGTCAACTCGGGCTGCTCATGCAACAAGAGTGTGATTTTGTCCTTGTAACGTATCAGTAAAAAAGCTACTTTGAGCCCTACCATGCACCATCAGGGACATAAATCTGAAAACAATTATCCAAGAGCAATATTTATATTATTGTGTTTAGGTTTGGTTATAAATATTTTCATTTTTTGAAGTGTGGCGTATGAAAGACATTTTTCTTAGGTTTATTTTTGCAGAAGAGCCTGGTCCTACCTTTGCCACCCATGCAGTTTGCCAAATAGAGAGTGGAGCTCAGTGCTCGCCTGTATGGGAAGGTGGAAGTTTCAAGGCCAGATGTCCCAGAAGAAACACATTTCAAGGGAAGTCAATTACAGCTAATTATATAGACTGCGGCAAAAAGATTTGTTACACATGAGCTTGAGCTGCCCAGAACTAATGGTAAATATCATACTATGCAGGTGGCTACTGCTCAAGTGATCAGGTTTCTAGTTCGATGGAAATCTTAACTTGTTTTTATGCTTCACACACAGCTTAAGGTCATGAAGCACCGGTGTAATGCTTGTACTCTCAAAACAAGTATTTGTTACAGATGTTTTCTAAAAGGCTCCCAGTCAAGAAAAGATTTTTGGAAAATTGCAAATGACGTTTGGACAAATTATTCAATGGTATGCACACCCATGAGATACAATTTGGAGCAAAGCCAGCAAAGTCCTCCTAGCAGGAGGAATTTAAATGAGCCGCTGCACTTCTCTCCTATCTGAGGGGGAGGCAGCAGGGCCCTCGCTTACCCCTGGGTTCTCAAGCCAAGTAAAAGCAACCAATTTCCTTATATTCTTTAGATTTGTGTAGTTTAGTTAAATTACAATACGTTCATTTCAAGTTCATTACACTTTCAACACTGTTAGAACGTTTTAACATAACACGATTTGCCGTGTCATCCCAACAGTGGCAGTTTCTCACTTGGGTCAGGTCAGAGGGAATTTCCTTGATTGAAGGAAAAGATCTGTTGTTCCGTGTCCTATAAGTCACACAGAAACTAGGTTATGTTCCTCTGGAGGTTAAATATCCTGTCCTTCACATCCGGCCCAGATCCAGTTTTAATCAAGTTCTAGCAATGAGATGCAGGGAATCTGGCGTAGGAGCATGTAAAACCTGGGCCATGACAGTTCTCCCCCAAGCCCTCAAGTCATTTGGGTGATGGCCCACAGGATTTTCAAAAAGGCTGAAAAAAAATTGATCTGTGTATGGAAAATCTTACATTTAAGGTTTAGTAGATTAACTAGTGTTTCTCTTGTCCAGTGGAGACAGGAACTTTGTGGTGGGCCTCATGCGGCCAAAGTGTGGAAATGATAAATGATATCATTAATATGGTTTGTTTTCATAATTACAGTTAAAGCCTGAATGCCGGCCTGTAAAAACATCCGTGCGTCTTTTGAAGTTCATTAAGGGGGTGTGTAATTTGACCGGAATTATTTGGACTTTTTAATGTTCGTGTTTCCCCTGGAGAGAGGAACTGGGTAATATTAGGGATATTCAAATTGCTCAATAGAGCCCATCTGCAAAGCACCAAGAGCAGCTCACAATTATAGTTTCCAGCAAATGTGGAAATTTGGGCGTTTAGCAGCAGTTGGAGATTACAGCTCCTGCTGACAGTGTAATTGCTTAAAATAGGCTGTAATGAGGACTTTTGGTGCAGAAAATATGGTAATAGAAAAAATGTTGTCAGCTCATCTTTGACATTAATTTTACAAACCGGAGGCCATTTACAAACAAATACATTAAGTTTAATGTGTGTGTTACTGTGATCCTGTATCTGGTGTCCTCGCTCTGTTTCAAACATGCTCAGAAAGCTTCCTTAATTGTGCGCTTTTTCCCCCTGTGGGTTTTTCAGAGCATTTAAGGCTGCATGCAATATTTGAAAAAGTTAAGAAAACACTGCACACAGATTCTTCAGTATGGGTCTCTATTTTCAAATAATTATCACGTTCTGTTTGGTTTTCGGATCTGCTATGGCTGTGGATCCTCTTGCCTCCACTCAGACTTTTTCAGTGGTGGTGGTTCATGTATGAGTTGAATTATTAGTGTGGACATCTCCATGTGAAATTAGACTAAGCCCTCGTCTATGCCTAAGAGCTCACTGTATGTAACAGGAGATTGGTCATGGGGATGAAAGGGTTTTGTAGTAGTCAACTTGAACTTTTTTCCTCTCGTACAAAGGCACTCTCAGAGTGGCCCATACGTCTCTCTTGAGTTACTTGATATGAGTGATCTGTTTGATCTGAGCCCGTTGTAAATTAAAAAGCAGTCTGAAATAGTCAAGAAACGTACGGGATAAAACAATGGCTTTAAATCTGTCATTCAATGTGCGGCGCTCCTATGGAAATCAGAGTTATTAATAGACCTCATAAGGTCTCCATCTAGCATCTGATTTGCCCCATGCAAGTCTTCAGTGGTTTGTCTTATGGAAGGAGTTAGCAGCAGCCTTCAGCGTCACCAGCCATTCACATCCGGAACAACTTTTACTATATTTAGTATATTTAATTTCTTTCATTAGGTGCTGTTGTCATTTTACGGTTTTCAATTTAGATGTGGGGGATTATAGCTGGTCTGTGGTGTGATGCTGAGCATTTGGTTTTAGGCATCACTGCCTTCAAATCTCTCCCTATAATGAGGAGATGGATAAAACCTTCGGTGGTAGAAAGAACGTTTTCAGAGTTTATTGTGTGGCTGTTTTTAGGAGTTTTGTTCTTGTATTTGTAGCTAGTTGTAGCACATGAGCAGAAATTGGCAGGATTGAGCCCAGGCCTTAATGAAAGACCCAACAGCTAACATTGATGTAATGTAGCAAAATTAGGGGCAAATTTTTTTTTCTTTTTGACATCTTAGTAAACTGCTCCAGATGTTGAAGATGAGGTGCGATCAGCAAAGACAGAGAGGAACTGGCTGGACAGCAGTTACACTGGATCATAACACTCCCAGGCGCTCTTTATTTTTTACGAGACAAAGATAAGGGCTTGGGTTTACCGAGGAGGTCCTTTTTGGTTTTGGCTCAGCTCGCTGCTTGATCTGGGAGTTTTATGGCTGCTGAGTGCATTTGCCCCTGATGTGGAGGTTCTGATTGATGCATTGCCTCAAGATGATTTGGGGAGGTGCCTCCGAGACTTGTTGGTTTGGCATACAGTCACGACGAGGCCCTTTCTTCTGCTAGATTCCTTCCAAACTATTTTTAGGGCTTCACACCACCAACCCTCATTGCTCCTAAATAATGGGTAATACATGTGAATTAGGGAACCCCTTTTTCCATTCTGAAAGACCTCTAAAAAGCCCTAAGTTGTTATTCCACCACTAACTCAACCACCTACCAGACTAAGGATTCCTCCTGAAAAATTCATTGCACATGCTGCTGCAAGTTTTTAAGCTTTGTAGATATCGATACATGTGGTACACGACACTTGAATAACTGGGACACCATTATCAAATGTACACACAAGTTTTGAAACGTTGTGACCTCAGACGCACTGTTGATTCTCCGTCCTGGAGCTACTATACTCTGGATGCTACTGCTGTACCATCTGTGGTTTCCCACCCAGGAGTTGAATCCACAACCCACTGGATAGGCAACCCAGGATGTATGGGCTGCTACCAGCTTCTGTCTGTCAAGTGTATGGGCTGCTGTGGTTGACCTTTCTAGTTATGCCTTATTTTGTGGTTTGAATTGGAATTAATATGGATGTTACAGATTGACAATGAAAAACCTAAACATGTTAATAAATAATAAATAATTTAAATAAAATTTCCATTTGGAAAAAAAAAAACTTTTTAATTTTAATTAGTCATGAATAGAATTAAAATTCCCTTTAAAAAAAAAAAACAAAATCTTTTCTTGTCTCCTATTAGGACTATGTGACAGGGAAAATCATTGTGTCATTCATAAAAATATTAAACATGAAATCAAATGTAGCCTCTCTGTCAGCCTCCATAATCGACAGTTGCTTCAGACGGAACGAGGACCAGTCTCCTTGCTCCTGCAACAGCCTGTCACAAGTCAGAAAACAACAAGGAAAAAGTCGACAGAGT
>OMOV01095043.1:0-10811 GCA_900312565.1 Beryx splendens
GTGGGGTATGCTGGTGTTGCTGGTGGTTTGTTGTGACAGGCCGGTCCACAGCGGCCCGCGAACCGGGGTGGGGAAGACCGTGCCTGAGGTTCCCGTTACGGCACTGCCGTGTGCGGACCCGCCTCTGTGCGGTTCCCGCTGCTCAGGCTAGCAGGTAGACTTTCAAAACAGCTCAAGGGATCCAGAATACTTTGCTGAACGAGTGCCAAAGCTGTTTTACAATAAATAATCCTGCCACCATTTGTGCAATAATTAGAAAAAAAGATCACTAGTCAGCATAGACCTCCCAAAGAGACACATGAACCCTCGTGTCCCCCCCCAGGAATCCCCACATGGGAAGGTTTTTGTTCTTGTCCATTTATTATTGAGTTACAGAAGCGATACGAGCAGTGAGAGTGACACCCACGATTAGCATAGTCGTCGTTCTTTTAATAATTCTTAAGTTAATCTAGTGAAATTAAACGATTCCTCAGAAGAGGCCAATGCAGCGCCGGCCCGTACACCAAGGACACGACGCAGCGCTCCGTACTTTCTGTTTTTGTGTAAACTGTTCCTCGTTTTGCTGGGGAACCCCCCCTCAAGGACCCCGCTTTGAAAACCGCCGCTCTAGCCTGCTTGTATGGAAAGTATTTCGTGCTTGACATTTTAACAGTGAAGTGTGTGTTTGGGTGTGTGTGTGTTGGGAGGGAGCGTTTTAACAATGAAAGGGCCAGAGCTGAGAGCTTTCACCAGAAATAGCAACTGTGTAGGATGCAGTTTCTACTCTCTAACCAATACAAGAAAAGAAAAACAACAGACAGTAGACTTAAGGATTCATGATCCAGTTGGATTTTGTGATCAGGGATCAGCTGGACTCCCAGGGAGCGCCAGCACAGAGGAAAAGACTCCTTCCTCTCTCTCCTCAAAGCTGCTGAATGCTGGCGGTTCTTCCACTTCACTCTCCGGTGTCCCAACGCCACTTTGGTCTGATGTGTGCATGATGTGTTTCCCTTTGTGTTTGTTTAGCCGGCGGCTGTGCCGAGAGGAGGAAAGGGAACGTGGGAGAAGCAGGTGAAGAAGAGCGAGAGGAAGTCTTCACGGTGGAGCTTCACAGAGGGCCGCACGGCCTGGGCCTGGCGCTGGTGGACGGACTGGTGAGACGTCGTTATTTCCCTGCTCTGATCCATCATGCGCCCGCAAAACTCCTCTCTCTCTCTTAACGTCGCGTGTTTATGACCTTTAATTTAGTCGAGAGTAATTACAGGAAGTACAGTGAGTAGAGGTTGAAAGCCCGTCTTTGTACCAGATTGTTCAGAAACGTCAGCGACATGAGACTCTTATTTTGTCAGACGATTTAAGCGGGACAAGCAGCTCAGAGAAACCTCGTACAGCGGCTCAGATCTCATGGTGGAAGGCTAATCAGATTAGACGCTAAACTGCGGGGATTTAACGTCGGCAGGTTGAAAGCACACACTGCCCATCCAGTCAAACTGAATGTTTTTACTGAGAGGCGGACGTTCTGCAGTACGATCCAGCGGAGAGGAGCCAGTATGGTGGAACGATGCACTTTATAATAAACATACATTCCTATTTTCAAAATTAGAATTATTTTAATATCATTGTAGACGTCTTAAAGGGACACTGTAGTTCTAACAATCATTGCGATTAAATGTTAATTTTTACACTTTCTGAACATCGATGTTTGCAGCTTTGTAATATATCTTTAAATATTAATATATTATTACAATAAATGCTTTGAAGAGCATCAACATTTGATTCTACGTACTTTATAAAACAGTTTATAAACAGTTATTAATAGTTATATAGGCCTAGTTGTTTATGCAGTTTGGAAAAGCACCTTAACGTCGCGCGGGGGGGTTCAATTCACTTTTAATTCAATCAATTCTGGAAGAGATTTTCCTTCAAAATTCAAATCATAACATACCTTTGGCATGAGATCATCTTATCCCACTTGTTAATAACAGGAATGGATGCTCTGTCATCACCAGACAAGCTGCAGTTTCTGTTTACATTGTAAACTGATTGCATTAAACATGAACCGACGGCTACTCTGTGTAAAGATCTGTCTTTGTTTCATTTCAAAGAAGTAAAGAACTAACAGTGACAGGTTTCCCTTGACTAAGATCTGTTTCAGAAAAGCACGTGAAGATTTTGTCCCTTGTTATTTGAATCAGTCTCAATATAAATTTCAGTTTTAATCCGGAGAGGCATTTATATAACTGCTTCCATATTCATCACTCGATCTGCTTAAGGAGTATTCTGATGCACTCGGAGCCTCCTGTAGGTTTTTCCAGTGCGGTCATCGC
The DNA here is from genome assembly GCA_900312565.1 of Beryx splendens. Classification (NCBI taxonomy): domain Eukaryota; kingdom Metazoa; phylum Chordata; class Actinopteri; order Beryciformes; family Berycidae; genus Beryx; species Beryx splendens. The sequence goes on from OMOV01095043.1 coordinate 2,307, forward strand.
TGAGTCTTCATGCTGCCTCCTCTTCATGCTGCCTCCTCTTCTTCTTTGTCCTGCCCGTGTAGAAAACGCCCCTGAAGATGAGCGGGATTTACATCAAGTCGGTGGTTCCCGACTCCCCTGCCGCTCAGTGTCACAAGCTCAGACTGGGCGATCGCATCCTGGCTGTTAATGGCATCAGTCTGGTTGGCATGGAGTACCACATGTAAGTACCAGCAGATTCTCAGACATCTTACACGTAGAGGCCTCTAGTGGTGAACGCAGTCGGCAGGTTTTGGTGAAAGTATTGAACGTTTTATAAAATGTAACATTGAAGTCGATCTTTCGTAACGTAGTGTCGATATTTCGGTTAAGGTGACGACACTAGCTCGCATACAAAAGGACAAAGCTTAAAGGACATTATCTTGAGCCCCTCCTCCTTATCTGTTCATCACTTTGTTGTGTCTCTCTCTCTGCTTCCTTCTCCCACAGCGGCAGAGAGCTGATTCGATCGTCCGGAGACGCCCTCAGGCTGCTGGTCGCCAAGGTGGAGTCCAGAGCGACCGGCAAGGGCTCAGCTTCCACCAAATGCTGAGGGAAGATCTCTCCTCGACTACCAAGTGCAATTTGGACACACCGGAGGAGACGCGGCCACTCGTTCATTCTCCCTCCTCTATCCCAGGGTGTTGAGTGTATATCAGTGTTTCTCACAGCGTGTGTTCCCCCAACCAAAGGAAGGCGGACATGTGTCGGTGACTTCTCATTTCGGACTCATACCGCGAGAAGACTCTTATATATATAAAGCTGTACTGTGTATAGAGCGTATGAGGCAACCAACCAAAGCAGCAAGACTGATTCTCCTTCTGCTCGTCTCATGAAGCACTGTGAATGCCATCTCATACCAAAAAAAAAAAACTGCGGGCATTTGTTGCGAGACGGATGGTCAAGACAAGATTTCAAAACCAAGTCCTTTCGCTGTCCCGGCTTCTCGCTGGCCTATAAAAAACCACGCCAGGCTGCACTCCATACTCATAAAACATGGGTTTGGTAGTGAAGAAAATAGCTGTCTGTGGTAACGGGCGGTCTCTACTTGTGAAAGAACTACTTCAGTTTCCTTATGGCCTTCCTTATATACAAAAAAAGTACAGTTTTCTGTCTGAGGAGCGTAACCAAGTTTCTCCAAAATCAAGACTTGCACAAGACAAATGTATATGAAAACATAACGATTCAGGTCTGCTAGTAACTGGAATTATTTTTTACACGTTCATTTTAAACGAACGAAGGCTTTCATGAGTATTTCAAAACTGACTCACGCTTACAGAACGTCACGTCAGCGTCACAGCTGAGCTTTTCATTGTGGCCTTTAGAATAACACACGGACCTTGCCATCGTAGATTTCCCAAGTTTTATTGCATGCAGCAGTGAAATACATGAAATATATTTAAAAAAACAAAACAAAAAACGGATTGTTTACTGGTCTGTCAGCTCAAGTTCAAGTGATTTGTGACAGTACGGGCTTTAGGAACAGGAACTTTCAGACAGAAAACCTCCAGATACAGATATCAGATATCAGAAATATAATATAACATCCAGATACTTGGATATTCTACATGTAGACAGAATGGGAATGTACAGAAATCTGTGTAAATGCATAATATGAAAATGGGAATTGGGATTTTTGTCTGAAATTCATGTTTTCACACAGTGATTTGAGAGGAGTAGTGCAGTACTAATGCTGAATGGATGGATGTATGGATGATGTATGGATGGATGGGTACCTCTACGATGGCTATCTAACTAACTACAGTAACAGACTGTCATAATGTATAAGTTCCTCAGCTTAAATCGAATAACTGTGCGTTCGTTTGAGGTGTTTTAACAGAGCATTACTATCGTCATCTACACATATACACAGTAGCTACGTGGTATCAAAGCCTTACCGCTAACAGTTTGGACTCATAATCCATAAAGTGTCTTAGAAGAGAAATGCTGATCTGAAAGCAGTTAACAGCGGTCTGTCAGGAAACTCCTTTTCTTAGTTTTTCTGAATCCGGTGGCTGATACTTTCATGTGTTTAACATTACTGCTGTAGAAGGACGTTCTGTAGCGGCTCTTATCATATGAACTCTGTCGACCTGTGTTTTCATCCCTTTACTGCCGGGGTAACAGTGTTAAGTCTTCAAGTGTATTGACAACAAAGAGTATTCCATTTTGTAATATTTATATTGCCCAGTATTTTTGAACCTATGGAATAAATATTATTTTGACTTTGAAGAGCTTCCAGTGACGGTGTCTGCTTGAAACACTCCACTGCAGTGCGGGGTCACAAATAAAGCAGCGACACACTTTGGAGTGAATTAGATTTCCAGCTGGAGGGCAACAGTCTGTAACCGGGTGGAGCAGCAGGAAAGCATGGGTGTGTCTCCTGCATGGCACGCTTTAGTGGGCCACCGCATCAGCCGCTGTTTATAGCTGCTCTGTGGTTTCCACTAGCCCAGCACTTTCCACTACACTGCTGCCTCTCTCCTGGCCCACAGTCCAGCCCCTGTGCCCCGAGGCCCCGAGGCGTTAAAAACACTGCTTTATTTGTGCCATAAAATGGAAATTTAAACGTGTTGCACACTCATACTTAATTTAAACACACGTGTGCACATATCTGAGCATACAATAAATGCTTAAACATGCCAGAGGTGCTGAGTGGGAAGCCTCCTCCGCAGGTTTCTGGCATGAATTCTCTCGAGACTGAGCTTCTGTAATCGTTCGCAGCAGTAACTCAGGCTGTACGCACACCGCAGGCCTCTGAAATGATGCTCACATCAGATTTTTTTTTGGATGACTGTTCATATCTATTCTAGGATATTACCTATAACCAAAACCAATATGAACTGACAGCCATGCCAACAAGACGTGGACGCAGAGTAACAATAACACAAGACGTCACATCTGTTTTTGCACCTACACATTTCAGTTACGGTATGTGCCTTTGAGACTTGACTGAATTAAGGCGTCTCCTTAAGCAGTGAAGTTGGCTATTTGGCTTTCATTCAAGTCTTGTCCTCCGATGCTGGCTCGGCCAAGCTGCTGTGGCGCCAGAATGATGACAACCGTCCCAGGTGAAGATGTATTTAAGTCACATGTAGCTCTCATACATCTTCGATTTTGTAGCACATATCTATGTGGTTGAAATCAGAATTGAAAAACTCTGATCCACCATCCATTGACTCCCTGCAGCGTTTTACTGTTCACGCTGATTAGTAAACATCAGATCTGAGTCACATGTGAGCAAAAAAGCAGAATTTTGGACACTGTCAGCTGAAGTGTGAACGCAGCCTTAATGATGGGAAAGGTTCGTCTTCAGAAATGTGATCTCTACATCAAACAACTCTATCACACAATTATATATACTTTAGCTCGAGTGGCCTGTCCTGAAGCCAGCAGGAGAGGGCTTTGACCCAAAGTAGTGGTCACAGTTGAGGATGGGACAGTCCGGGAGCGGCAGCCTGTAGGCGTAGAAAACCGCCGCCTCCAGAGGGGATTCCTCCGGCCCTCCTGTGAAGCCACACTCCTCAGGGGAGCTCTCTGGGGGCAGGTGGGGGCGTCCTGTGTGGGCACCCTGGTCCGGAAAACCTCCAGGCTGGAGGTCTGGATGCCAACGCGGTCTTTAATCATCCTGATCAGACTGAAAACCCTGCTGCTGCTTGGCAGAACCACCTCAAAGCTCCCTGAGTGAGTTCCAGTCAGACTCCAACGCTACAAGTCTGACTCTCAGACGAATTAACCTGTGTGACCTGACAAAATGCCACGTTACACTGCAAAAAATGGCAAACTGTCAAGTGATTTTAACTTGTTTCCAGACCTATCAAGCTCATTTCATGATATTTTTAGTCAAATCATCTCACTGATACCTGCCAATATGACTTCTTTCAAGAAATTATCATAAAACAATGAAGAAAATCTTGAAACAATGATCTTTCTCCAAGACTGTTTCACTTTTACCAAGTAAACGTCCTGAAACAAGTGACATTACCCTGGAAAAAAAAGATCTACTAGTGCAGTAAGATGACTTCACACAAAAACAAATCCTAAAATAAGCTTGATAAGTCTGCGTACAAGACAAAAGACACTTAAGTGTGTCCGTGTTTGCAGTACAGGTCGTTGCATGCACATTGCGCCTGCTTGCTGCAATACAACGAACGCAGTGGGGTTTACATGAGGTGTGTCACAGTGTGATTTAGTGCTGATCGCAGAGCTTAAGAGTGTCAGAAATAACTCTGTCTCCAGAAGCTCGGTTAACCTCACAGACATGGAGTTTTGGTAGCAGCAATTTGCGGCTGGATCTCAACATGGTTATAATTTGTCACGAGCTGCTTGTTTGTTCCAATTGAGCCGCAAAGATTTGTGAAACAATTTCTCCTCAGCACAAAATTTGATGGCTGTCTGGCTATGCAGCAGCTTTATTTTACACCACCCCAAGACAAACATACTCCCACCATGCATTCTGAATAGAAGGGGAGCAAATATGACTTCTTGTAACGTCCCAGCATAACCTCCGTCTATGTTTCCCTCTGTATTCACATCTGACTTTGTGCTCGTGTGCAGCGGGTATACCTGTCCTTGTCCGGTTGGTTTGGGCTCCGCAGTCTCAGCTGACGGCGCGGACATCGCTGCGGATCCTCTTTAGTGACTTCCAGACAGAAGGAGCCCTCTGTCTTCACATCCCCTCCTCCTTGGTTCACGTCCTCCTCAGATACCTGGGTGTCAAGCCTCACACCTCTCACTCCGTCTTTTGGTTTTAACACACAGTCACAGTTAGTTTGTGAAAGCAAGCAACTAAGATAGTCAAACAGAGCACATAGTTTGTTTTACCTTAGTCCCTGTAATTGTCTGCTTAAGTCTCTGTAATTGATCATGCCATTGTTGCCGGTCTTCAGCAGCTGAGCCAGCATGTGCAGCTGAAACTGCTGACACGGGACGCCCAAGTCCGTCAGACCTGCCACCACTGACATGGGATTCAATGAAAAACATATTGCTCATTGGGGTCCGATCTACATGGATTTTTGAGGGCCAAAAGGCCTACCAATATTTTTAGAGTGAAGTCTCTGATAGCTGATATTTTGCACTTTTAAACTTGATCATTTTAATGCCAATTTTTTTTTAAGTATTTGGTGTGTCCTCCAGAATTTGAAAAATCCCCTGAAACGGCATTTAGTCCATCATGGGACACTAAGACTCTCCATCAAATATGGGATAATGAAATTATTTTAGGGTTAGCAGCTCGTTAAGGCCTCACCTATTCAATTATAGTGGAAACTCTGGGATAATTAGCTCTTTAAATGAATAATTAATGTACAAAAACAAGTGAACTGAATAAATAAACTGTGCAAAGAAAATAACATTTCACTGCAGATGTTACAGCTTGTTTTTTGTAGCTGTGGTCGGGACGGGGAGGAACCTCCATCATATCAGAGTTGGACCACATGCTGGCTGATATTGGATATTTAAAAAGCTAACCCTATTGCTCATAATGTCTTTTTCATCCCTACAAGCAGAATTTAATTTACCCGACAAATGGGTTTGACTCATTGCCCTTGCAAGGATCCTCTTGTGATGACTTATGTATGAGGACTCCAATAAAACCTGGACAAATGGAAAAGCTTCCCAGCAGCATTATAAGTTCTGAACCGCGTCGGTCTCCTCGCTGCAGATCTATGAAGACAGGTGATGCTATCGGCTCAGTGAATCACCCTGGGAACAGTCTGCACCACATGTCACCCTGCGGGCTCCATGCTGGACTTAAAGCTGACTGGGCGCTCCTTTGCTCAGACCTTCAGGAGGATTAATGCTCCCTTCAGTACCAAAGTACAGTTTATGCTGGTGTCTGTAGTTTAACGGACAAAAGGAACATTGTTCTGGTTTTATTTCCCAGAGCCAGCTGCTGTTATCTACAGGGGGATGAGAGGGCCACAGAGAGCCATCCAGGAAATGAGCAACTACTTGCATTATCAAGAGTCTGAGTCACAACGCTGCCCATAAATACTTCAATGAAACCGCACTGTGCCATTTGGTCAAAACTGCCTCACATATCTCTTTCTAATCTCTTCTTCCTCGAGATTATCTCTATCTGACTTTCAAAGATGCTGGAGCAGGCGGTGAGGTTTGCCATGAAAAATGACAAGAGAGGTTTCAGTTTGAGCTCCCATAGATCTTAGCGCACAGATAGAGTAATCCTACCAAATGCCATAATTGTTTCCACCAGAGCTACAAGACGGGTGGGAGCCATATTTCCCACAGCGGGTTCAGGCTGGGAATGAGGGTGTAGAGAGGAGATGGATTACCCAGCTCAAAGTGCTTCGGGCGGACTGATCCGCCTCTGTCTGAGTCGCTGAGGCTGAGCAGCTCCTCCACGCACTGCTGCTGCTGGACACCAAACCACCAGATCATCTCCTCCAGGAGGCCGTCCGACTCCGGACCGCTGGACCTGAAGGCTCGGCAGGCTTTCTCCAGGGCCGCCTAAATCATACCAACACCAAAGTTCGTTTTCATTTTAATACAATTCACTAAACACGATGTTAGAGTCTTTGCATTTGGTACAATTTGCCACCAACACTTCAAAACCCTTTTATATCAAATAGATATCAGGAGACAAAGTGGAGCCACGACTGACAAGATATTATTTGATCAGTGTGATAAATTATAAGATCAACCATCAGTGTAGAGGGAATATTGTTCCTGAATGCTCTCCTATGAATTTTAGATATGGCCTCCAAGTAAACTCGATTGATCTTTGCTCTCCATTATAATGATAAATCATTTTGGTTAAAGTGGTCATCCTTGAGTTCCTTATTATTTTCTTGTTTGTTTGTTTTGTCTCCCGTCCTCGGTGCTCAGCGCTCATTGCTGTGGTGTTTCTGCACTGCTCTTCCCAGAGATCACCTGTCAATCAAACAGTGTGTCCAGTCTGTCTTTTAAGTCTTTTTCCTTGGACTTTCTGTTGATGCAGTTTGAGGAAAGAGCTACGAGACACCGGCTGTTTAGAACAATGTAAAAATTTTCATGAACTGGATATACTGTCGGTTGAATCACTGCTGTGTTATAGCATTTGTTTATATGAAGAAGTCACAGATTATTACTTTAATTTTGGTTTGCTTACTCTACCGATACACTTATTGTCGCTTTGGATAAGAGCGTCAGTAAATGCCTTAAACGTAAAATGAAAAAAACAAGTCAATGTTGGACTCACTGTGGCTACAGTATGGTGCGGCAAACGACATCCATTGGAACAAGCAGTCCAGACAACATCACAATATTTGTACATGCTCACATTTCTCTTCTCGTCTTTGGTGAGTTTCGAGGGCCTTTGCCTTTTCTCCATCATGTGTCCTGTCTCGTCCGGGACGAGGAAGGATGCGGCCTCAGCTCTCTGTTTACAGGAGATATGAGGCTGATGTGACTGATCACTGATGCCCTTCACTCTGAGGATGAGAGCAGATGAAATACTGTTTCATGTTGGAGAATTGGAATTAGATTACGCCTTTCCAGTCCGGTTCAAAGTCTCAGCTTTAATGGCACCAAGAAAACTTTTCTCAAACTTCACTTCACACTGATCTGCCAGGGGACAAATACACAAAGCTGGTCAAATCAGACTGTGACTGAACATAGCTAATGAGAGTTATTAAACTACAAACGGGCAGAATAAGAAAAAAAGGCCATCAGGAAATGAATGAATGGACATGGAGTCTTTAGTAAAGCATAAGGTGCATACTGTACTGCTAACCCTGTTGTGTATTCATCATAAGATGAACAAGAAACCTGTTATTGCATGGCGAAGAAATAAGACCTCTTATAACATTTCAATAGTTTTTAAGGCCTTAAAATAATTTATTTTAAGACTTTTTCAGACTTTCTAATGACCCATTACCATCCTGTTTCACAGTGGATTAAATGTCAGAAATAATCCTTCCCCCCACAGTATTCAGGTTATACAGAGGTTACTGTAACTGAGTGACAAAGGGAAGAAAAGCTCTGACGGTTTCGCGATGGCTCATCCTTCCTCCTCATCTTAAACAATGAGGACAGGAAACAACACAGCGGTGACCAGTTAAACACGAGAGAGGGTGAGTGTGGTCACTGCTATGGCTTCCCTCAGTCCCAGTCCCGGTCCCAGTCCCGGTCCCAGTCCCAGTCCCGGGTCTGGGAGCTGGGGTGGGGTTCCTGAGATGCAGCCCCTCCCTCAGACACAGGAAATCCCGTCTGGAGACGAAGGTGTGCGGGTATAAGAAGACTCACTCTGGAGGACAGCCAGCCGGCATGCCTCCGACTCTGAGTGGGGTTTGATTTAGTGGAGATGATAAAGTCCAGCAATAAGTGGGGGGTTGGTGCAGTAAGATACCAGTGTATGAGTCAATCCTAGACAGGAGGCTGAGCTTGAAAGGCCTGAGCTTGTACTGTATGTACAGTTTCACTGCAAGAGACTGAGAAGGGATGCTATCAGAGCTGTGGTTGGTGCAAAGGGTCGAGGATTCACACTCT
>OMOV01095044.1:0-11289 GCA_900312565.1 Beryx splendens
CCCTCGGTAGAGAGTTGGCAGCAGTGCCGCCGGGCATCTCCACATGTAACTCTAAGGAAAACTGGGACTGATGCAGTTATTACTCCCCAATCCACAGCCCCAGGCTTTCATTAGCCCTGACACATTCTACTCTTTAAAATGAACCTCTGTGTGTGTGTGTGCGTGTGCGTGTGCGTGTGCGTGTGTGTGTGCGTGTGTGTGTGTGCATATGGCTTGGCCTAACTTCCTGGTCAAATGTCAATAACAGACATCCAATTCAAATTTGCAAGAGATAAGTCACTTCAAGAACACTGAAAACAGTCTGGTATTTTACCAACAAGGAAATGGCTGAAACGGAGAGTTATTGATTTCTTATTGTAGAGATCGTTGTCTCTGTTCCACTCTGTTTTGGCAACTGATAGAATTAGTTCACCCTGGGTTTACATTGACTTAAAGTCTGATTTGTCCTATGAATGAAATAAGTGCTATGATATGTGAGAGATGGATTTGACTGGTTCAGGATATAATTGCTTAATGTGTGAAGACATTGAAACAGCTCTTCTCACACACTTAACACTGATTATTTTGAGACTTATTCAGACAGAGAGAGAAAATGTAAAAAAATAAAATAAAATAAAAAGCCACATCTTTTGCAGAGCCAAGTCCCTGTTGGCTCGCCCTGGTCTCACCTGTCTGGCAGCAGGCTGGAAGCTGGATTCATAATCGGAGGAGTTGAGGAGCCACAGCGGGGAGACGATCTCTACGGCCCGGGCGGCTCGGTCCAGTAGGTCGTGGAGCCCCGCCGAGAGAGGGAGGTGCGCTGTGCCATTGTCTAGAAAGGAGACATCTTCCGGGATGTTCTCCACAAGCACTACCCTGTGGAAACAAGCAGAGACAAAATTGGAAACAAGCAAAGAAGCAAGAAAGTCTTTAAGTTGCATAAAGAAGAAGAAGGGGGGGAAAATCATCTGGGACCTGTAATTGGAAAAAAGACTGAAAAGCAGAAAAATATCATTAGACTAAGCCACAGAGGCCTGTTAATGGAAAGCTGTAGAGGAAATTAATGTGAGATTCTCTGTCTTTCACAAAGCAATTATATGTGTTTGTATTAGAAGACAGAATTATTATGAGCTCGGGTAAATGCACATGGCACAGTGCCAGTGAAATTAGGTTATACTCCTTCTTGTTTCACCCAAGATTGCACCATGACACATCGGTTCTCCACACCTATCTTCCCGTTTCCCTGGATCGTGAGCTTAATGAAAGGAAATCAAAGTTTCTGGACATAACATGCTCTTGCATTCGATCAAGCATCATTACATCTTCTGCAGGTTGCTGCTTTGCCTTTGGCAGGGATGAGGGAGATTGAAGTTTTATGTGCCGGCTGGTCAACAGTGCAGAGATTCAGTCACACCTGGGAAGGAAAAACTAACTCATTTTTTGTATATTCATGCTGCTTTCCTCATGCACACTCCCTAGACTATCTCGTTTTGGATGCAGCCATCAACACAGTTGCAGCAAACAGCATACAGTGACAAATATACAGAGACATTATCAGTGTACTGTATCTCAGTTTCCACAGATGGCATGAAGCAATGAAGGGTCTGTATGCTTGAGTGGATCTGTTAACGCTTCAGTGCACTCAGGTTTTCTCTCTCTATCATAACGGCGTATCACCAAGCTGAAGGGAAATGCTTTCAGTGGAGGTTGTTTTGTGGCTATTTTAACGTTTGAAGCTGTCTTTGCGTTTTCTGTCAAGGTACACAGTCAAGTTATGTGACTAAACATGACTCTCAGCTATCCCTTGTATATCCAAGTCCCATTCTCGCTCAACAGGAAGTCTGGGAATGACAGGGGGATTAGGAGTGGAGTCAACATATTGAATTGGCTGTGGCAGTCCCGGAGCTGCAGGCACACACACAGCCAGGCTATCATCAAGCTCCAGTGCTCACCACATTCTGTCTATCTGGCCTGGTCATCGATTCATGCCACTTGCATAAGAGAGACAGGGAGAGAGGGAAGGTTTCACAAGTCAAGTGCTCAGCCATGGTGAACAGTGTAGATAGAAATTCCTTCGCTACAGGCTGTGGCTGATTAAATCTCTGGATAAAATGCTGTCACAGAGACCAGCAGAGTCAATCCTGCTCAAGACTTTACATAAATTCATGAGAGGATAAGATACCGTATGCTACAGTAAATATACTGCAGTTTAGTTCTGTGGCTCAATGGGTCGAGCATGGCATTAAAGTCACCCATATGTGACGAGTGCTCTGAGCTGCATTCACCACTAAGTAGGGTGAAAGATTTCTTGATACATCATCAAGTGCACAAGGTGGCAGTGGCATGTAAAAACATTAGGTGACACCAAATTATCTTTTTATACCACAATTTTATACCCTGAGCAGTCTTGTAAAACATGACTATTTGTACAACACTCACACACCCGTTAATGTTACCGTTCCTTTATACTATACACATGGACAGGATGCCACCATGGATAGATGTGCAATTAATTTGCTTGTTGCTCACACAGAAATGTCATATATTGCATGGCTGACATGAGTATAACTCCTGTGAAAAAAAATACTGATTTATTTTCAACTCAACTTTTCAAGCTAGAGAAAACAAATCTTTCACGGTTATTGAAAAATAAATATAATTGAGTTGCTATTTCATGGAAATGTAGAGGGAAAACCAGTCATGTTGTGTTCATGCCAACAACATTCCCGGTGATTTATCTTTTCTGATTTATCTTTTTTTCTTCTGATTATCTGATTTGTCTCATCTGATTCATCTGATTGACCATTCCAGAATTTTTTTTTCCCCATAGAGATTTGATTTGATGAAAGTCTGAAACATGGCTGAAATCTGACTGCATATAACAGTGTGTAAGTTAGAGCGGACTCTCTGGCCAGGAGTTTGCTGCTCGGTAATATCAAAATGATCTTAGCACTTGTTCTGATCAAAGCACAGGGTCATCCAAAGTGTGACAGCTGGGGGTTGAGTAAGTGCTTCGCTCAAGGGCACATCAGTGGGCACTGCAGGTGATAATGTACTGGCATAGTGTGTTGGGACACCGGTTGCCAGCACACAGCTTGAATATGTATTGTTGGCTAAGGTAAGGCTCAGTCAGGTTTTGGAAACTGGCCAGGGGTCAAACTGTAGGACTTACACCCTCTCTGATGATACATACTGATTTCTCCTCACGGAAATGGTAATCAATGGACTAGCGAAGCACTATTGTGGAAAAATACAGTTCGCACATGTCTGAGGAGTCACACAGTCTGAGGAGTGAACACAGAGAGTGAGTAAAAGGAAAAGACCAGCGAGAGTAGGGAGAAGGAAAGGAAAGGAAACCAATATAGAGGGATGTGATGAAATTACAAAGAAGATTAACATTCATCACACAGTGTAGTGTATCTCACTTTACTGCGAAAAGTAAGCTTCAAAAGACTGAAAACTGGGATAGCTATAGTGTGACAGTGTGCAGAGCATGAACACTACACAATAAGGAAAAAAACGAGGATAGATGGAAACCAAAAGATGGAGCAGGAGGAGGTGGATGGTGGAGAGGTATCTTACTCAATACCAAATCTTCTCAGTCCATTCTAATGGCAAAGGGGGGTTGATGAATGGTGATTTTGAGTAGTTTGAACAGCCAGACAAGCCTTGGTATTAAAGTCGGAGAAATGAGGGAGAGCATTTGTTTCTGCCTGCAGGGGATTCATTGATTGATTCAGTCTGTGGCGTCCATTGGCCCTCTCCTTCGTAACCCATCTGTGCACTCATGGGTGTGATTCAGCCTCAGCACTTGATACCTAAGTGGTGTAAACTGTATGTGTGTGTTCGTGAGTGTGTGTGTGCGTGAGAGAGAGTGTGTGTCTCTGAATGTAAGACTAAATTTTCCTCACGTTCTGAATGATAATGGATTCTCACCTTAACTCTGGTAAACAAGCTCACAGTTGGATTACTCAACTTTCTTTCCCTTAAGAACGATGGGCGCGCCATCCCAGAAGCTTACATGTATTCCAAAACTAAAAAAATTAAAAACATCTGACACCTTTACAGAGCAGTCAGTGCTGAGGAAAGTTTCCATGCTTCAAAAAGCCACTCATGTAGAATATCTCTCCAATAGCAATACTACTAAACTTGTGAGTCGATTAAGCAATAAGTTATGAGAGTTATTGCTTTGATAAAATCCAGATAGCACATCATTATACTATAAAAAGAATGCAAATGTTCAATACACTTTTCATTTTCAACTGACAATAATGAATAATAACCTATATTATATTATTATAATATTAATATAACATTCTTTATTTATATAGCACTTTTCAAAACAAAATTACAAAGTGTGTCACAACCAAGAAAAAAAAAGGACAATAACAAAGATCAATGAGGAAGAAGTCCTAGTCACATGGGGATGGAACAAAAGGAGAAAAATGTGAAATGCGAATAATAATTACATTGTTATTGTTCCTCCCTATTAAAATAAGTAAAGTCCATAGCTCTAATAACCTTGCCAGAAATATTTAGAAATCTTTTCATGGCTCACCGATGACTTAGGTCTATATGAATATTAATGGGGCTCAACAAACACCCTTGTAATATACCGAATACATACTGTAAATACAAACTGACATGCAAACAACATAATAAGAAATCACTGCAGTATATTTGGATAATATAAGTATTAATGTATATTCTATGCAAATGCTTATGATATGGGCCTACTGTGGCACTTTGAGTAATAGCATGGGATCATGTTGAGAATAGCAGTGTGGGAGAGGCAGCTCCAACATCTGATATTAATTATCCATCCTCTCATGAGCTGCATGGCCCGTCCTCTGGGTTTATAGCGGCTGTGGGGATTATTGTGGATATCAGTGGCTGTTCGTATTGTTTTCCCTGCATGCTATCGATTTAGTAGCTGGATACTGAGTCATATGTTTCATCACCAAAATACTGTCTTTATGGCAAGAAGGTGGCATCATCCTTCTTAATATGAGCTGCAAATTTCAATCAATTAAAATCTGTAATCTTGTGGCTCTGTGAGATGATCCTCTCTGTTTTATATAAATGTTTGTCGTAGTAGTACTTAATTCATTTCACAGAATATTTTAAAATGTAATATCAGCAGTTGGCCACACTACAAAACTGACTGAGAATGCTTTGGGTGTAGTAAACAACCAGAATTCCCACAATCCGGACAATAAGTGCTACCAATATTAACTGTATTGCATCATGTAGCATACAATATATGAAAACCGTCAACATGTTATCATCTCAACATACTAAACCATACTGAAGTGTTGCATTGCTGCTTTCCATGGCTGGCTAATTTTACCACCACACTCACACCATTACACATTATTTTTCTGACATCCACTAAATCAAACATGAAAAACTGTTGGAAACATCCTAGTATTTTCAACATACAAAAATTTAAAAATGTTTTGTATACAATTTTGTATCCTGAAGCAGCCAACTGTTAGACTGCAGATTTTGGGGCTATGGCAGCTCTAGTTCTCCAAGCATGGCTATTTGGTTTCTGCCCATCCATAACACAACTGTGGATCAATACTAACCTGCTTATCAGCCGTCTGACACCGGCCAATTAGACATGTACATGAGGTATCCATCCGACTGGCGTTCAGATACCATCAGATGAGAGGCGATAAATTGCTGCGAATTTGTTCCTACACCACAGTATCATGCAGTACTGCCGCAGAATGAAATGCAAGCAATAGCAAAACGAGTAGTTGAAAAGCAAATAAAGGCGCCTTGTGTGATGTTACATTGCAGTGTTTCCTCATCAGCAGGGAAAATATTAATCTAATTAATTTTGTTTTGGATTTTACTAAAAATAAATGAAACAACAGTCTGCATCAGTGGAAGAAAAGGATTTCTTTCCATGCAGTAAGATGAGGGGATGATGTCAGCAGCCCAGCTGAGGGCCTGCCCTCTTTTCCACTCCTTATTAGCAACAACTCCAGATGATTCATTCTCTAGGCAAAAACAGATTAAAGGGAAATCTACATAACAAAATAACCAACTATGTGTGACATTTCTAAATTACAAAATCGCAAACAAAAAGCTGCTGAGTCATCATCTGGGCAGCTAAAAGGCACAGGAAGTGTTTTCTTTCTGAGGGAGAGGAGAGGAATGGCTGCAGAGACAAGGTAGCTGTTCAGTCTACTTCAGTTAGTAAAAATGTACTTGCATTTCATATTCAACTTGAGCATGTGATCATTTTTTAAACTGTGATCACACTTGATTTAAAAAATGACTGCCTGAATAAGGCTGTGCGTGCATTTCCCTTGATAAACTACAGCTACGAGTTTCAGTGCACCGCATTATAAATGTCTCTAACTTAAAGTAATTTAGCATGACCTTTTCCTATTTTGCACTGAAGTTTGATTTGAACAGACTACTGTACTTTTTCATAATATAATATAAATTATATCATACTATACTTCTGCATCTCATAGGTCTTTCAGATGAGCTTACTACTTTTCCACTTTAAGATTAAGTAACAGTGTACACTTGGATTTCTAATTGCACACATCTGAAATGTGAGTGAAAAGTTGTAAAGTCTGGGGCGTCCTGGTGGGTCAATCTGGACCAGGACTTTTGTTTATTGCATGTCATCCCCATCTCTCTCCCAGTCCTTCCTGTCTCTTTCCACTCTCATAGTGAAAGCAAAAAATTCCAGCCAAAACATAATCTTTAAAAACCAGAAAACATGTCTTGAAATTACCAGGGCCCTTGTCATAGATGGCAAGCCAAAAACAGCTGATGAATCTAATCTCTCTCTTTTCAGTTTTTACCCCCAAATCTACCTTCAAATATCTTCCTTCCATTCACACTCTTTCTTTCTGTATCTCACCCTCCATCTGGTTTACCCCCACTCCCCACCACCCCTTCCTCTCTCCCTGTTTATCTCTCATCATGCTACTCCCCGCCTTTCTTGCCCTCCAGAGCCTTAGGGGCCTTCAGAGGAGAGGAGAGGAGAGGAGAGGAATCAATTTCACTACAAGTTGGAATTACATTTTCAGCCTTCAGTATAACAGGCTTTCTCGGCAGGGTTGTTAAATGGTTGATTTGGTGAAAGAGAGGGAGAGGGTAGCCTCATCCGGATGGACATAGGCATAAAAAGAAATAAAGAGGTAAGGATCCTGGAAAGAAGAAACTCAAGGCTGGATGGTAAATTCAATGATACAAACCTAATGGAGGGTATCCAGTGGGGAGAGAAGAATAGAGAGCAAGCTTGCTGCATCAGCCAAACAAATGTGCTGATAAGCTTATTTCACTGGACCCCCACGACACACTGCAGTGGTTTTCAAACTTTCCTGTCTGGGGATCCATGTGTTGAAAGTACTTTTTTGGAAAACCTAAACTGATTTTGTGGGAGACTTTGCAAACTCTGGTTTTAGGCAACTTTTAGAGTTTTAATGAGCCCACCTATCATTTCAGGGACTTTGGGGGAGGCAATGGCAGCGTAATATAACTCAAATTCAAATCCACATCAGCACTAATGTAGTTGTGATGGAATACTGACTTGTTAATGGTGCCTGTGGCATGTCCACATTAATAAATCATCACCAGATTAATTTTGAGACATTAGTGTAATTACTGTAATTATGAAACGATCACTGAGAAGATTGACAGCCTCCACCAGCGTCTTCACTGCATTTATAGTGCACCGGGTCGGATTTTGAGAGGAATATGCTGGATTGCTTCGTTGCACAAAGGGAGATTGCTTTATGGCACAAAACAGGAAGGGGGCTGCTGTTCATCCAGCACAAACAGAGCTAAAGCTTTCTGAGTTTCTTGCAATAGCAGAACGGATGATGGAAAAATCCCTTCCAACATGTTTATCCTCTTCAGTAAAGTGAAAGAGAAAACAAAACAAATGCATGCGGAGTGATGCCAGGGAGGGAGCGGGGGAACAAGTAGCAACATCCTCTTTGTGACAGCAGACAGGGTTTATGGGAAATGTGGTCTTAATTTTGAGAAACACCAGCACTGTCAATACCACTGGCATAAGAAAGAGGCTACCATCATCTCAACCATAGTCTCAATTGTTTACAGTAATTATACTGAGGTATCACCATAAATTTGACAATGATTTATTATTGGTTAAAAATGCTATGCACCTTTAAATAAATGAAACACAGTTGTTCCTTACACACATCAGCATGCACAGTTGCATGCACAGGATGTGTTGAAAGAACAAGTTGTGTTGTCAACATACAGACACAAGTGGATGTGTTGAAAACAGGACATATGTGTGATGGGTTTAGGTGCCAATTTTAAACGCTAATTTGCGCCATGTCTTGTGTTACTTTTATAACACCTAAGATGGCATAATGAAGTGTCTGTGGTTCTCCTGCTCACCTGCAGTTCTTGCTACAGTTTTCCTCCGTGATCCCGTCCTCGTCTTCGCCCCAGAGGTCCACGGCTGAAAAAATCAACGCCACCAGAACAGCAAAGCAGCACACCAAGGCAAAGATCACAATGCACTTCTGCTGAGACTGCAAGAAAGAAAAAAACAACAGAAAACAGCATTGATTTCCAAGGCTTATTTTTTTTTCACCAACACTAATGTAAAACAAGGCCAAAGTGCCCCAACCTTGGCCCCCCTCAGCTGCTCCGGCTGACACCGTTCTGATTTAATGCACAGTTCAGCAGATAATAAAATGATATAGAGGAGAGGATTATCAGGGGAATTCAACACAAACATGTGCAAGGTGTTCATATACTGCATGACCTCACATGTCCAAGCTTTCATATAAAGGACATGAGGGGGGAATGAGAGGAAGAAAGGGAGGGAGACAGAGAGAGAGAGAGAACGAGAAAGAGAGATATCGTGAAAGAGTAAGTGAGTGCAGGTCTCTCTTTGCAGAATAGATTTGTCATTGTCCCGGCTTGGTGTTGATAAGAGGTGTAGTCATCCTCTCTTTGTGCAAAATTACACTGTGCATGAGATCCGTCTGGCCCCAAGCCACTAGATTGGGTTTCAGCTTTGCTCAGAATATGAGCGGCCAATCAGTGGCACAGGGCAGAGCCGCTGAATTTCAAAAATAATAATGGCGTCTCTTGACGCTAGATGCAGCTTTGGAATCAGTTTTGTCTGAAATGGATCCTTAAAAAACTTACAGAAGTCAGCTCTGAAGGCTTTTGCTCGAGGAAATGATGTTTTAGCCTTTCTTCAGCAAAAGCTTGAATTATCAATTAGCTCTGTTAGTTGCCAAAAACATTTCCCCAGTCAAGAAGAACCATATTTTCATTGTTCTTTTGCTGTTGATTGCTCTCATGGAGGACCACAACAATGAAACTATGAAGCTGAGGATCACAGCTATACAGACTGGTGTCCACAGCGATTCAGACATCCCTCATGGATGTTGCCAATTTGTATTCGGCAGCCCAGAGGCTTGGTTGCTGAATGAAAAGTGACGGAACATGCTGGTAATGCCAGTGTATCGCGGAAACCTCAAGGGGATCATGGTTGCAAGGTTCACATCACATACAAATGATAAACATAATTTACAGCTAGCTCTTTAGCATACATAGTTGTCAACAAACATGTAGATGAGGCACCCATAGATTGCATCACATAGTTTGTTAACCTGATTGAGTGAAGTTTCTTTCGCTCAACACTATAGCTAAATGCGTTCAATAACGTACCAGGGCCAGATTGAGAGAACCCAGCAACAGGGAAATTGCTGAAAGACTGTTTTTAGCTTTGTTCTTATTAACATTGCTTATTTGGATCGTGTCCAGATGGTTGAGAAGGGAGTAAGGGTCACCCTGACCTGTAAGGGCAATGCAGATGTGAAGGAGATAACCTCACAGCTGGTGCTAAACCACCAGCTTGGTTGAATCCATCTGCTTACTGTCCACAGAATATGTACTGTGTCTAGTTAGCGGGCAATGAAGAGACCTTGATATCTGAGGAACGCTAACTGTGGCTTTTGCTGACATGACACAAATGCAGTTAAAAATATAAAAAATTGGATATCGGCAAGTTAATGTTGTTCACCTCTGATTTGGATATGATGGGATATGATGCAGTTTGTTAACTATTCGCTGTATAATTGATCAATTCATTTATTGCATATTAATTTTGTAACACTGAGTGTCTATGGGAAGCCTGGAACCTGAATAGTTTCTAATGTTTCTAATTTTGATTGAAATCTACACAAGCATGAATGAATGTTGTAATTATTATTTGAATATGTTGTTGTTGTTGTTGTTGTGTTGTTATTATCACCCTGGGTTTTAGGGTCAAGGTCAGGGTTAGGGAGGTTTTGTGTCCCATGGTCTAAATGTTTTTTCAGAGGCTTTTCCACCCTGCCAAGAATAACATGCTCAGGGGAAACACTGAATACTTGTAATTTTGTTTTAACATTTTTTGGCATAAAAATGGTCAAGATATTGAATATCTGCACAAAATATCGACTACCAGCAGCTTCAGTTAAGAAGGTTCAGTATTGGAATGGGCCCTGAAAAACCCCTATCAGTTGAGTCTTAGAAGATTTGTATCTGCCCTCTGAAAGAATCACCATGCCAAAATTTGTTTTTTGGCTCGTGTCCCCTTGTTGTATTGGAAACCAATTATGGAAAAGAAAATACAGTGTCAAGAGCTCATCACCCAAACAACCCCTCTGGGTGCAAAATTACTCTCTTGGATCCTTGTGAAAAAACGGCCCAAGATCCATTATTGATGAGAGAGGGTGAGAAAGTGCTGCTGTTTCCTACTGCTGCCACGTCCCAGGGGGCTCATGGGGCTCTGGAGGACCTGCTGGCAGAAACAGCACAAAAGTCTGGACTATAAACATCGTAACCTTGGTTTACCAGTTGCTTTCACGCTGTGTTCTCTCATAAATACAAACATAAAGGCACGACACCAACGCTATAAAGTGATGTCAAAGGCGATACATCTTATCGCTTGACAATACCAGAAGGCTACAGTAGATAAACAAAACACTTTCACATTAACAACAGGCTTAAAGTCGAAATGAAACCACATTTTGAGAGTATCTTGCTTGTATTTTCTGTTGAAACAAGATCTTTGGGCAGGACATAATGCAGGGAGGGATCATTCAAATGTGTAAACCAATGAGATGTCAGAGATAAAATTATAGTTCAAAAATCTGTATTGCTTGGATTTTTTTATGTCGCCTCCTGGTACTCGCTGAAGTCACCACTTTCCCGATTTCCACTAATGAGATTTTTAATGTAAAAATACAATGAAATACAAGTTTTGTCTTTTTTTTGGGGGGGGGGGGTGATAAATTATGA